>QLOZ01001081.1:0-15260 GCA_003314065.1 Lactarius sp. MG50
ATCAGTGGCGACAGCGACACGGCACCAGCTGCACCAGCAATGGCGGCGGTGGCGGCAGCACTGGGATCAGCGGCACCAGTGGTGAGCCCCACACATGCTGCCATCACAGCCAGCAGCGCCAGCACAGCAGCAATGGCAGCACCAGCACTAGCAGTGGCAGCGGCAGCGGGACTCAGCACATAGTATCCTAGTAGTAGTTCAACTCAAAAATATCATAGTTATCAATGGCGTCACAGCGACACTGTATATTCAACAGATATACGACTCAGATAGAAACATATTCAGTAATATTCAGTGCGATGTCATCAGAACTCATATAATACATGTTTTTATACAATTCAGAATCGGTCATATCCAGTCAGATGAGGTTAGATGCTCGCGGCCGCATCTGTTGAATATTTTTTGTCTATTAGACATGGGCAGAGTGCGACAGATCTTGTTATTTTTGCTGATTAGTCATTCGCACTGCTCGGACGGGGTATGACACTGTCAAACACCATATGACTGTCACCCCAAATACGACCTGGTCCTATCCCATCCGACCCCATCAGTGTAATTGTTCCCTGGGGTTAAGTGGTTACCAGAAAATCCGAACAGCACCACCAGCCAGACGGGTCGCTTATATCAGCACTACTCCAACGAGGCGCTAAACACCCAGTTAATCATGTTACAGATGTTCGATGTCGGGGACGATGTTTCCTCGCCATCCTCAGATGCTGGCCGATCTTTAACAGAGGACCTTTTCCTCTATTACCACCACCTCCTCATCACAAGTACATGGATACTTGTAGCAACCTGTACTACAACCCGGTCTCCCTAGCGCCCAAGCCTGACGCGGTCTGCCTCACCGGGAGGTGTCGGGCAGTGCGCCAAGTCGCTTAAGGCAATCAAGAATGACCCCAAGCGCGATCAATGAGAAGCTCTCGATGAACTCCTCGTCTCGGTGGCGCTGTGCCCAGCCCCACGTCGCCCACCCATTCCCCAGACCCTCCCGCAGCTGTGGCTCCGTCGCGGCTCCCCCGTACGGCATGATGTGGGAGCGAATGTCGCCCACCAACGTCCCGGAGTGCAGCTTCATGCGGCTCGCGCGGTTCTGGCGCCAGTGCGGTTGGGTGCAGTTCGCGAGGATAGTGCCCAGGACGACCTCTTCCTCGGTCAGGCGTACGTCCGGGGCGTCGACGAGCGTGTGTGTCATGCAGATGTACTGCATCTCTCGAATGTAGCGCGCGTGCAGCCCAGGTGCTTGTGCGTTCACAGCACCAAGTGACTCCCATCCGGCACCCGGACCGACCATGTACTGGACGAGCGGTGCGAGAGCACGGGAAATCGGGTCCTCGAGCGCCACGATGTCCCTCGGGGATGTAGCGAGGAAGCCCTTCAAAGGCTTGTGTGGGTCGTACAAGTCGATCTCGCGGAACAAGTGCCCAAGCGCGCGATCCGACACGTAGTAGTCGAGATCGCGGGCGCCGGTCACCTCGGCCTTGTGCCAATCCGGCTTGAAGTTGGTCAAGGTTTTTGGCAGATTGTTACGGAGTTCCACCCGCTTTCCGTTTTTTGGGTAGTCGACCGCCTTGCTACATAACTCCGCGAGCTTCATGCACCGCTCATCGAATACGCCATCCTATCAATGCGTGAGGAGGCAACAATTCTGCGGTTGAGCAGCACCGCACCTTTGATTGATCAGCAATGATGATATGCCGGTCCGCCAACAAGCCCTGTAGAGCGGAGGAAGGTGTAAACTCAGTGAGAGCGTCAGCACATACCTAAGAACGTACCATAACGTCAGAGTTGATGTACTCCACA
The DNA here is from genome assembly GCA_003314065.1 of Lactarius sp. MG50. Lineage (NCBI taxonomy): Eukaryota > Fungi > Basidiomycota > Agaricomycetes > Russulales > Russulaceae > Lactarius > Lactarius sp. MG50. The sequence continues at coordinate 1,804 of QLOZ01001081.1, forward strand.
ATAAAGTCACAAATGTCATCGACAGTGGCATCTCTGCGCCCCTTTGCCAGTGTCCAGACTTCACCAGGAGGGTACTCCGCTGGGCGCGCCTTCAGAGGAGGAAGTAACGCTGGATTCTCGTAGTAAACGTCGTATGTGTCACTAAAAGAAATCATGAGTCGTTCTGGTGTTCAATGCGTACGCTGTGTACCCATCCAAATCACCGCCAGCAAGACACGATGCCAAAGAACGGTCACCTAGAGAGGATAGATTGGTGGAGGACTAGCAAGACTACTGAATGTGGCGCACCGATAGCAGGTAGGACGACGACATTCTTCAAGCCGTGGAAAAAACAGATCTTATCATCAGGAGGCTTTCCCACCGCATAGACTCGTTGGACTACAGTAGCAGTGAATCTTCTTGGTGTTGGGGAAGACAGGACGAACAGCCATATACATACCGTCACCGGGGTGAATCACTGGGCTCCTGGAAATGAGACATTGGCCCTTAAAATATATGGGCTCTTTTTCTGCAGATTCTTGTACGCAGACTAAGATTACCCTTTTGAACGACGCAGCACGACCGCGGACCCACGAGAAATCATACCGTAGATGAAGCCTTCTTTCAGTGTGAATACATTGTCCGATTCCACGCCTTCTTTGATATACGCTTGGCCTTCATCCGCAACGCCGACCAATTGGTAGCTGTGTGGAACCGGGATTCGTGCTTTGAACTTTACTTCGCGGAGCGAATGGTTCATTGCGTCGCGGACTAGCCGCCCCAGGAAAGCGCTTCTAATCGCTTCCTTGTCGAGATAATCCTTGAAGTCAAGTCCAAGCTTGACAAGCTGCTCAAGGATAAAAGCCAGGCGGAATTCACCACCGAGGCCACCGTGACTCCTAAGCAGGTCAGCGAATATCTTCAGTGAATCGCTGGCAAGGAAGATTCGCCGTTTCGCTACATTCTGGAGACCCATGAAAGCCTCTTTATTGACGCCAAGGTTTTCCAATGCCATCACCGCAGGCCTAGAGAATCGTGCAATGAATGAATGCCCATATGGAGGAGATAAAGCCACGGACCTGTTGAGATGAACTTTGTTTGGATAATCAAACGAACGCGCGATCTCGAACTCAGCCTCGGCGACATTATGCACTGGAAACTTGCGCTGCGACTCTCGCAGGCGCATCTTGATGCCTTTAAGCCGGCTATCGACAACGACTACACCTTTGTACCCAAGGAAACGGAATTGGTATGCAGACGGCTTGACGCGGTTCTCCCTTAGGTTACCAGCGGCCCGGCACTTCGCTTCCCATATCTTATCGGCCAACTCTGGCGAGATGGTGCCAACGCCGTCCGTGTGCGAGCCTAGATCGTCTTGCTCTTCCCACTCGTCGCGTCGAATCTTCACACTGGGATCCGTCGCCGTGAAGGCTTGCGCGATCCTCGCCGCGTACTTGCTCGGCGTCCGTAGTAGCTTCGAAAAATCGCCAAGTGATGCGCGAATACTCTCGGCGTTGACAAAGCCTTCGACAGGATCGTGAAATGGTGCCACGAACCACACAGCGTGCTCGCGGAGCGAGCTATTTGAGTATGCGAGGAACTCGAACGCGCGCCCGCCAAGTTCAAATCCTTCGTGTAAGATCCCACCGACGCGCTGTTGCAAAAACCAAGTTCCATCAACGTCGCCCTCCCAACGGTATGCAAGGCGGTCCTCATCTCGGAATTCTACACGCACGAAGCGCTCCACAAGTGTAGGGTCGTTATCTTGGTAGCGCCGGATGACGCGGTTTGATTGCGTTGTGTAGGGCCCCTCGAGAAGTATTCTCGAAGGGGTGATGACTACATGATGACACAAAATGTGTCCCTGTGCGAGCTTAAGGGGCTTGATAGTCGGGTGCTCCACGCGAACCCGCGCGAGGCAGGCGTTCGGCGTTTCACTTGCGCTCCGCGTCCGCAGGGCGACAGAAAACAGACGCAAAAGCTCACTCGCCTGAGAGTCGTAGTCATGAATGACATCTTCAATAGGTTTCTGGAGGCTAACGAGCAGATCGTGCGTGTTCAACAAGCCACAACGTAGATATGCCTCGATTTGAAATGCGTTCTTCCAGTCCATCGTCTTGATCCAGCAGGAAATATGGTCGATGAAGTCCTTCCGGAAGAATCGCATTGCGTAGGCATCAACGCGGTAAACACGAGTAGGGAGGGGCTGGCATTTCACATGATGGCATATTGCCTCGAATTTGAGGAGATCATGCTGGTTAGCGAGGATGACACGTAGTTGATATGCATACGGCGCAATGCGGGCATGAACATCGTCAAGCGCGGGTATACGGTCACGCGTCTTGTGTTTACCCTTGCGCTGGATGCCTTCAGGGACATGATTATTATAGCTCTTTCGCTCGAAGCTAGGAGGTGTGTATAAATCGAATATGATGACTGTTGGTTGTGGTTGGCCATCAGTAATACGAGACGATGATGATGCAAGCACTAACAAGGCTGCTTCAATGTGTTGTACCCTATTCCCAGTCTTCGGATACTGGAGAACTTCACGAGGACGAGATAGTTGAACTCCTCGGTCTCCCGCTGCCCTATCTAAAAGATGGAGACGTCAGTTGCGTCTAAGTCTATGGAGATGGCATTTACATCGATGCAGATAAGACTATTCTCATAGACAAGATTGACATATGCAGCGCTTTGACTGAGATATTCTCGTTCATGTTCCACAGAGAACGATCTCCCTTGATTTGTTGAGGAGTCCGATGGCGTGTACCACACGCCGAACTGGATATTTGCAATTCGAAGGCGAACCTGTCTTGCCTTGTCTTCAAGTTCCTTGCGTAGTTTTTCCTTGCGGGGTTCAATGTAAAGTGCCTTTTCCAGTTTGTACGCGACATCCGGGGGAACTTCACGATATGCGTTGAAGAGACGGAGTGCGCGATTCTTGACGATGATTTTATTTTCGGGTGAATCATACAACCATCGAAAGAGTCGCTTCCCTAATTGAATAGGGACGCGGAGAATAGCCGTTCCGTTGTGGATCCGACGAGCGGGACTCACGCCAGGGATGACTTCGAAGTTGGGTTTCCGGCCTTTGTTTCTCTGATCTCTGGGATCATAAAGGTCAGAGCCGTGGAGGACGAGCTCTACAGCTTCGTAGATATCGTAGACGTCTGCGTTAAGATCGACATTTTTGAGTTCGATTTCCATTCGATGTATGGAGAGACAATAATTGGGGGCTGTGGTAACCGCCTGTCGAGGGTACTCAGATAAACAGTGGGAAAAGATGCGCTGTCTGCGGATGGGCGTCTAGAAGCCTTCTCCGCAGCTGCGGAAGGTCTTTCTGGATAGGAGCCTGGAGAGTATGGGACCATCAAAGGTATGTAATCCTCTAACGGAACTAGGGAAGGGTAGTGGACGCTTTTGCCTATCGGAGTCACGGTGGAGTGATGAAGGCGTCCAGCTGATCTCCATCGTGCAATTGCAGATGGATATGTGTAGCGTCGAAACCTTTCACATCACTAAACCTTCGCACATAAGAGGTTGAAATTTGCGATTATTAAGAGAATCAGGAACAGCACGGTTAAACTCGTCTACGGAGTGTTGGGAGAGAGGAACCTCCGGTCAAACAGACAATGTCACTCAGTGACAACTAGCCCGGATTGCCACTCCGACTCGGTGTTGACCGCACCTTTGGTTACACTACAGGAGCCTGCATCGATGAGTTATTGAGTGCGGCACTGGCATACTACATCATGATAGATCTTTGCCCAGTTAGCCCGAACGGCAACAAATATGTTGTCTATTAACAGTGCGCTAGCACATTTCCGTTTTCCGTGAAACAGGCCCATCGAATTCAGTTTCGCCATTTCTACTACCCCCTCTTTTTTAGCCCCTCTTTTTTGGTACTTCCTCCGCTGGCACTGGCGTCCTCTACATTCCAAGTCTGTGTGATACCCATTTCAAGACCTCTACGGGCGCCAGGAACCCTCTATCTCTTCCTATCTACGTCCTCCATTTGGCAGGCTGCTAGGATTCTTATTCTCGTAACCCGGACCTGGCTTCGAACGACGCGAATCGCTGCCCTTTCATGGCCTTATAGGTCCATCTAACGCCGCTATCTGTCTTAGCCTTCGTAATCACACCCACCGCAAGTCTTCGGTCATTGCTGCTGCGGACCACATATCCTCACAGATTCGGACATTTGCCTGTGTCTCCCTACTTACTATATCAGGCTCATTGGAAGTGCCCTGCAGCGTAGTCCATGCCCACAGCTCACTAGCCCCGCTTACCACGGTCAGGGATGATTCGTCCTACCGTGTGGGGTTGCGGAACTAGCGCTCGAATACCTGTTCAAGGAAACAATGTCGCCTTTCATGCACCCTCTACTGTACCCCTTCTTTTCCATGAGGCCTTGTCAGGGCGGCTGCTGCTACTTCTGCGCAGCTCAAGGTTCTAGACGTATACCCTCTTTGTCCTCACGGATGCCCCGATGAAGACCAGGTACTTTGCACGCGAGTCATTGCGCCGTTGCTGCTGCGGAGGATTCCCCATGTGGAAAGCAGCCTAGAAGATCGGTTCGACTACCGCTGACAGCCAAAGCGTGCTAGGGCTATACCATCCACGTCGCGGTGCTTAATGACCCAGCTACGCCCTCCGAAAGACAGTGGTGGCGTTGTGCGTGAAAATCACGTTCAGTTCCTGGATAACAGTGCTGCGGAAAAGTCAAGCACGAATCTAAGTGGGTCACGTGTCATTTCCTTTACTGGGGCACAGCCACCATCCTCGGTTACTGGCAAGTGTCCTGCTCGTCAATCTCACATATTGGTCATCCGGTCGTTGGGTGTCATGGAATCGGGTTTTCCATCAGGCGCATCGCGTTGTCTATTTTTTTCCCCATTTGTTTCCAAAGGCAGTTGCTGCCACTTTCAAGTTTCAGTTCTGAACTCGTACCGAACGTACATCGTGGCTCACAGGTAGAATTTGTCAGCGTAGCGTAGAGACAGACCCACGCAGGTCTCGTCAACGGCAGGGAGGTTTACCAGCGAACATAGCTTACAAATATTAATTGAGCATGATACTGCTCTGGGTGGTCTAAGCTCCAGTCACGGTGGAGGGGTGTGCCCCGCCGACCAGGTGTTGGTTCAGGGTGAAGACACCTCGTGTCCCCGCCCCTCCTGCTCCCCAGTACCAATAACCCCTTTGTCCCCCTTCGTTCAACCGTGCATCGTAGTCATAGCCCCGTAGTCACCTTAGCATTCTCATGTACTTCCCTACACGAGAGACCGCAGCTTGTCGCCAGACTCACGCGGTATATAAATTGGATTTAAAAAAAAAAAAAAGACGCCTCGTTCCGCCGTTACGTCAGCCGTGTATGTACATCCTGATCCGTGTTATCCTTATCTGTCACCATCTGCCCCGCCTGTGCCATCTCCCCTATTCCAACGGGTAAAGGAGCGTAATTGAATCCTTTTCTTCTACAACCTGTGCTTCTCTAAACGTACAACTATTCTCCGAACAAGTAAGGACCCTCAACTCAGAGCAATATTGGGCAGCACACCGAGCTGCTTAAGACAGTCCAGAATGACACCAAGTACAATCAGCGAAAAACTCTCGATGAATTCCTTTTCTCTATGGTGCTGCGCCCAGCCCCACGTTGCCCACGCATTCCGCAGACCGTCCAGCATTTCCTCGTCCGTCGGCTGGTCCCCAGTTGGAGTGATCTGCGCACGTATGTCGCGGACCAATGTCTCGGCGTGCAATCTCATACGGTACGCGCGATCCGAACGCAATCGCGGCTGTGTGGACTTCGCTAGAATTGTCCCAAGAACGACCTCCTCCTCGGTCAAGCGGACGTCCGGTGAGTCGAGGAGAGTGTGCGTCGTGCAGACGGCTCGCATCTCTCCCACGTAGCGCGCATAGAGCTTCTCCGTCTGTGCATTCTCTGCACCAGGTGCCTCAACGGTATCGTTGAGAGTTTGCAGGATGGGTGGAGCGATGGCTTGAGATATCATATCCTCAAGCGGAGCAGTTCCTTCCGCGTACGTACTTGAGGGGCCCTCGAAAGATTTATCTAGTTCGTGTAGGTCGATGTTTCGGAACAGGTAGCCCAACGCGCGGTCTGACTCATAGTAATCGAGCTCGCGGGCGCCGGTTACCTCGGCCTTGTGCCAGTCTGGCTTGTACGGGATCAACGGTTTCGGAAGGTTGTTGATGTCAACCGGCATTCCGTTCTTGGCGTAGTCAACGGCCTTGCTATATAGTTTTGAAAGTTTAATGCACTGGCCATCGAACACGCCATCCTACGAACAAATTAGTAAGGTTATAGAGACTCTACATGTGTATAGTCATACCTTCGATTGGTCTGCGATGACCAGGTGCCTGTCTGCAAGCAGGCCCTATGGGTCGTATAACGAGCTGTACTCAATGGGTTATAGACGTAAATGCGTACCATGACATCCGAGTTGATGTATTCTACGATAAAGTGGCAGACATCCTCAATCGTAGCGTCGCCACGGTCTTCGTCCAGTGTCCAGATTTCGCCAGGAGGGTACTCTGCTGCGTCTGTCTGGATGGTGGGAAGCAACGCAGGGTTCTCATAGTAGATGTCGTAGGTGTCGCTGAGAGATCGTAAGTATCTGTCGCATCGAGCGCGCAGCTACGTACCCATCCAAATCACCCCCAGCAAGGGAAGACGCCAAAGATTTGTCACCTGTGGAAAATTATATTATTTGGGGTGCCCGCTGGACTGCTTGTACGCACCAACAGCAGGTAGGACGACAACATTCTTCAGGCCGCGGAAAAAACAGAACTTCTTGCCATCAGGGGGCTTTCCCACAGCGAAGACACGTTGTACTACGATGCCAGTGAGTTATAACGGTGTTAAACGCAGGGCAAATACTCATGCACATACCGTCACCGGGATGGATCACTGGGCTTCTGGAAATGAGACATGTGCCCTTGAGATATATGGGTTCTTTGTCCGCTGATTCTTGTACGCAGGCTAGATATCGTCTTAGGAATGAAGTAGCACAATGACAGAATCAAAAGTACCATAGATGAGACCTTTCTTGAGTGTGAACACATCATCTGGGTTGGCCCCCTCGTTGATATATGCTTGACCCTCATCCGCAACGCCGACTAGTTGGTAGCTGCGAGGGACCGGGATTCGTGCCTTGAACTTCATCTCACGGAGCGAGTGATTCATCGAGTAAAGGAGCAGGCGTCCAAGAAAAGCGCTTCCAATAGCCTTCTTGTCGGGGCTGTCCTTGAAGTCAAGCCCGAGCGCGGAAAGCTGCTCGAGTATGAATCCCAAGAAAAACTTGCCACCGAGGCTGTGACTCCTGAGCAGGTCTCTGAATTTCTCTAATGAATCCCCAGAGAGGTAAATGTGCGCTTTTGCAGCATCCTGAAGCTCGAGGAGGGCTTCTTTCTTGACCCCACGGTCTTCTAGTATCATTATTACGGGCCTGACATAACAAACCAGGGTATCAATGCGTGAACCGGGGTGAGGAGATCACAAACCTGTTGAGATGGACCAGAGTCGGGGAGTCAAACGACCGCGCAATCTCAAACTCGGCCTCCTCAACATCATGTGCCGGAAACTTGCACTGAGAGTTGCGTAAGCGCATCTTGATACCCCGCAGCTGGCTATCCACGACAACAACTCCCTTGTAGCCAAGGAACCGAAACTGGTAAGCGGATGGTTTGACGCGATTTTTCCTGAGGCTGTCAGAGGCGCTGCACTTTGCCTCCCATATCATGTCAGCTAGCTCCTGCGAGATCGTACCAACGCCGTCTGTGTGGGGACCTAACTCATCCTGCTCTTCCCACTGGCCGCGACGAAGTTTGACGCTCGGGTCTGTCGAGGTGAACGCCTGTGCGATCCTAGCGGCATACCTGCTTGGCATGCGCAGCAACTTCGAAAAGTCGCCGAGTTGAGCACGGATAATCTCCGCATTGACAAACCCTTCCATGGGGTCATCAAATGGTGAGACAAACCATACAGCATGTTCACGTAGTGAACTAGTGGAGTACGCCAGGAACTCGAACGAGCGGCCCCCGACCTCGAGGCCGTCACGTAGGACCCCACCCACACGCCGCTGCAAGAACCACGAGACATCGACATCACGATCCCAGCGGTATGCGAGGCGGTCCTCGTCGCAGAACTCGACGCGCAAAAAGCGTTCCACGAGGGAAGGGTCATTAGTATGGTAATGTCGGATGACACGGTTCGACTGCGCTGTGTATGGCCCTTCAAGGAGCATGCGCGAAGGGGTGATTATGACATGATGACATAAGAAGTGCCCAGGAGGAAGTTGTAGTGGATTCCCAGCTGGATGTTCCTTACAGACGCGTGCGAGACAAGCTCTTGGCGTCTCGTCCACCTTACGTATTCGAAGTGCAAGGGAGAACGAATGCAGGAGCTCACTTGCCTCGGTCCCGTAGTCACGAATTACACCCTCGATGGCGTCCCGGAGATTGAAGAGTAAGTCCTGCGTGTTCAAAAGACCACGTCGTAGACAAGACTCGATCTGGAAACCACATTTCCACTCTATCTTCTTGATCCAGCGTTCAACATTGTAGAGGTTGCGGTGCGAGAAGAATTGCAATGAACGGGCATCCACACGAGAAACGCGGATGGGGCGAGGTTCACATTCCGCGACGCGGCATATCTCCTCAAATTTCGTGAGATCATCCGGATCAGAAAGGAGGACACGCAGATGATGAGCATAAGGTGCAATGCGAGCATGAGCATCATCAATTGCGATCAAACGGTCGCGCGGCTTGTAGTTCTTGCGTTTGTGTATACCGGTACCAGGTTCCCAAGTATTGAAGCTTTTCCCCTCGAAGATAGGAGGCGTATATAGATCAAATACAATGACTGACCGTGATTATTTAACACCAATAAATACCGATTAACCAAAACACTCACAAGGTTGGCCAAATTCGTCGTATCCGGTGCCAAGTTTACAGATGCTTGCGAACTTGACAAGAATCGTGTAATTGACCTGTTCCGTCTCCCGCTGCCCAGTCTGAGTGGAATGAGGTGTCAGGTGCATCTGCAACCAAGCCGTAGAGTAGGACTCACATCAATGCGAATGAGCTTGTGCTCATACACGACGTGGATATATGCTTCGCTTTTGGAGAGGAAGTCGCGCTCATACTCGATTGAGAATGCCCTTCCTTGATTCGGAGGTGAGTCCGACGGTCGATGCCACACGCCAAACTGAACTTTGGCCAGGCGTAGATGAGCTTGTCTAGCCTGATTCTCTATGGTCTTGCGTTGCTTCTCTTTCTCAGGACCTATATAAAATGCTTTTTCGAGCTTTTGCTTCACCAGTGGAGAAACCTTCCGAGGGGTAGGAAACAGTCGGAGAGCACGTCCCTTTACGACGATTTTGTTCGAGTCCCTAACCCATTGGAGTAGTCGGTCGCCCACTCTGATGGTGACGCGGAGGATGCCTGTTCCGTTGTGGGTCCACCCAGCGGGGCTCTCGCCCAGCTCGACTTCGAAGTTGGGTTTCCTGCCTTTATTCTTGGGATCATTTGGATCATAGAGTTCAGGACTGTGAAGGACAAGCTCCACGGCTTTGCAGACATCGTAGACGTCAGCGTCACGATGAATGGCTTTTATGTCGATCTCCATGTGACGGGTGGGTGAGGCACAGGTAGAGGAAAGCGGATACAAACTTATAACAGGTGCTCAACGAGGCGGCTCCGATGAAAGAAGCTGCGTGCGCCACAGCAAACGAGGCCTTTACGCCCAAACCTCTCCTTCGCTCTCCGCTGCTGTGGAGGTCTACACCTAGTAAGTCCTTCTCCGTTAGTATAAAAGTTATACCTCATGCTGGACGAGGCACCTTCGTTATCGGCGATAGAGGAACAAGCCGCATAAGTATCTTAGATCGGTCCAGGCGCCGGGGTCGACGCCCATTTTTAGTTGCCCTGGAACGTGATGACGTCAGCAACGGACGGCGACCCGTTCTAGAAATACAACTCACCTCTCCCAATGCTGTCCGGCACGTATTCCAAAAGCAAGCCCAGGCGTCGACTAATACGGTGGGGTCGACAGAGATTGATACACAGGCTACCCCAGCAGGAGGTCGAAGGCCACATAAAATGTAGGGATTCGGGCAAGCAAACGACGCGCATTGTTCATGGCCATCATGTAATAGCGATAGACTTCAGTGCGCAGAGTTTGTCTAGTTGTCCACGCACTCTTTGAGGAGATTCGGCCGACTTCCTCCCTTGTTTCGAAGGTGCATTTTCGGATATGCGATCCCCCGGTTGCCTTAGTCTCGAGAATTCCGTCTTAGTTCCGCGGGCGCCAAGGATATCGAGCACATACGAGAGAAAAGGTCGGCTTGAACAACATACTCATTTTGATTTTAATGATCCCAGCAAGCGCATCCTCCTCGGCATGTTCATCTTTCCCTTGGGGACCGACCCTACCGTTGTTGGAATGTCCTTTCAGTTATCATACGCCACACAGTAATGGCACGAGATAACCAAGTGAAGCTATCCCAACACAATGTCTAAAAGACAAGCTCTGGCATCCAGGACACGTCTCAGCGTACATCATTACCAAATCACTAGACAGATGCCCAAAATGCAACGGATCTCTATCACGAACTGCACACAGTCTGGTCCTGATACTGAATCCCATAGAGGACCTCATTATGCTACACTATTCAAACCGTATCTACGTCACCAGTTGTCTAGAGCAGGACATCCGAAACACGCTAGAGCCTCGATTGTCTTGCAGCGTCTCTCTTCAGCATCTCTCTTCATGAGGAGTGTCACCAAAGATAAAATATAATTCATGCTATCGTTGGAAAAGACTGAACGATATGACGATCGGGAACGCAGGATAACCTGTTAGTTTTCCATGCAGATTCGGAGGCGTGGCATCTTTATTCCGATGCCTATACTCTTACACAGGTTCCGAGGATGTCCTACCAGCTGGGCCCTGTGTCCTTATGTACATGGAAGCATTCGGAGCGCTTTGAACTGACCACTCACAGTTTTGAGTAAGACGTATGGACGTACATCATACCATTGCCATCGGAGGACTGCGCCAAAGCAGAGTGGGACATGGCTAGAGAGTGTATTCCTTTCCTTTCCTTTCCTTTATGTACAACAAAAATTCGTAATCCTACAGTTCTACCAACGCCAGCGACACCAGCTTGTCTCGCACGTCACAACATTCTAAAGATCATCGTCGATCTCGGAGGTCTCACGGGTTGTCATATCGAGCAGGCACATTACTTTCCGGAGCCCACCGAGATGCTCGAGGCAATCAAGCACGATGCCGAGCATGATGAGCGAAAAGCTCTCAATGAATTCCTTGTCTCGGTGGTGCTGCGCCCAGCCCCACACCGCCCACGCGCTCGACAGACCGGCCCGGAACTCGTCGTCCGTCGGGGTTCCCTCGCTCTGGACGATCCGACCCCGAATGTCGTGCACGAGTCCTTCAGTGTGCAGCTTCATCCGATACGACCTATCTGAGCGCCATCGTGGTTGCGTGCAGTTCGCGAGGATTGTGCCCAAGACGACCTCTTCCTCGGTCAGGCAGATGTCCGGGGCATCGACGAGGGTGTGTGTCACGCAGATGTACCGCATCTCACATACAAAGCCCGCATGGAGCCCCTCCGCCTGTCTGTTCTCTGGCTCGGGTGGTCCTAGAGGGGCATTGAGCGTTTTCTGCACGAGCGGCGCGAGGGCACAGGAGATTGCGTCTTCGAGTGGTGCGATTGATCCAGGAGATGCAGTAGGGAATCCCTCGATGGGCTTATCCGGGTCATGAAGGCTGATGTTTCTGAATAGATACCCCAGCGCGCGATCCGACTCGTAGTAATCGAGCTCACGGGCGCCAGTCACCTCAGCCTTGTGCCAATCTGGCTTGAACTTGATTAGTGGTTTCGAAGATTGTTGTAGATATCGACCGGTTCCCCATTCTTCGCATAATCCACTGCCTTGCTACACAGCGCAGCAAGCTTCATGCACCGCTCATCGAATACACCTTCCTGCTAGTGGATGAGAATGCAGTAGGTTTACAGGCAAGATCAGGACCGTACCTTTGATTGATCGGCGATAACGATATGCCGGTCCGCCAGCAGGCCCTACACATCATATGAAGGTATGAGGTCTGTGAAGGCACACGTATGGTGGGAACATACCATGACATCACTGTTGATATATTCGACAATAAAGTCGCAAATATCCTCGCCTGTTGCATCGCCGCGACCTTCCTCTAGTGTCCAGACCTCGCCAGGAGGGTACTTCGCTGGTTTTGCTTGGATTGTGGGAAGTAACCCAGGGTTCTTATAGTAGATGTCGTAGGTGTCACTGGGAGATCGTAAGTGTCTGTGGCATCCGGCACTCAATTGCGTACCCGTCTAAATCACCACCAGCGAGGCAGGATGCCAAAGAACGATCACCTGAAAGGAATATACATCGATCAAGACGCTTATGGCACTACTGGTCACACACCGACAGCAGGAAGGACAACGACATTTTTCAAACCCCGGAAGAAGCAGAGCTTGTCCGGCGGGGGTTCGCCTACCGCGTAGACACGCTGAACTGGAGGACCAATAAGGCTTGCCAGCACTGGAGAAGGAAGAACACTCATAGACGTACCATCACCAGGATGGATGACTGGGCTTCTGGATATGAGACACGTTCCCTTAAGGTATATTGGCGGGTCATGGGCGGATTCTTGGACACAGACTAGATATCGTCATATGCATGAGAAAGAATGACTGCGAACCTACGAGGGAACATACCGTATATAAAGCCCTCCTTCAACGTGAAGACATTGTCCTCTTTGGCGCCCTCGTTGATGTATGCCCGACCTTCATCCGCCACGCCGACTAACTGATAACTGTGGGGTACCGGAATTCGTGCCTTGTACTTTACACTACGAAGCGAATGGTTCATGACATAGCGGACCAAGCGTTCGAAGAAAGCACTTCTGATATCCTTCTTGTCAGTGCTGCCCTTGAAGTCGAGTCCGAGCTGGTTGAGCTGCTCGAGTATGAAAGCTAGGTGGAACTTGCCGCCGAGTCCGTGTTTTACAAGCAGCTTTTTGAACTCCTCCAACGAGCCGCTGGAAAGGTAGATAGAAGCCTTCGCCTCCTCCTGAAGTTTTAAGAATGACTGTGTCTTGACTCCGCGGTTATCGAGTGCCATCACTGCAGGTCTGGAGACTCGAGTTATACGTTAATCAGTACAAGGAGATAACAAGACCAACCTGTTGAGATGGACAGGATTCGGGTAGTCAAACGAACGCGCAATCTCAAACTCGGCCTCTTCCACATTACGCACAGGGAACTTGCGCTGGGAATCACGCAAACGCATCTTGATGCCCTCCAACCGGTGATCCACAACGACAACTCCTTTGTACCCCAGGAACCGAAATTGATAGGCGGATGGTTGAACACGACTTTCTCTGAGATTGCGAGTATTGCGACATTTTT
>QLOZ01001087.1:0-15710 GCA_003314065.1 Lactarius sp. MG50
AGTCTCTTCTGACGCGGGACGTTGTGCAGATTGCCAGCCTACCAGAATTATACCGCGTGTTTGAGAGATGTTGAAGGACAGGGTCGTGATTTGTTATTGATGACTACAGCAGTATATAGTTTACATTAAACACTTCCCAGGAGTGATGCCAGGCTGTCTATGCTAGTAATGTGTGATGGAATCAACGTGGTCGGAGCGATAAGGATTCTGGATAGCATGAGTACGAAAATGGAGCGATGCGTTGTCTATCAGATGCGAGGTGTCAGGAAAGCAGAAAAAAATTGTAACTAAGGATGCCCCCCCCCAAAAAAAAAATTGCGTTTTGATGTGGGTAGCAAAAATCGTGGTGACATGAACCTGGTGGAAACCAAGAAATAAGAAACGCGGCGCGCCTAGAAGGTAGCTTAAGGGTGTGATCAGGTCGAATGATAAGAGAGTAACGCACAGACAGGAGACGATTGGTTATTGCCTTAACCCGTTGGTGCTTCGCATGGCACGTGACGCCGCTGGCGAGTCGTACACAAACGCGTCCGAATCCGAACTATAATCGCTCTCGTCGTCGGACCCGCCCCGTTCAAAGGGCATGCCGTCGACCCGGAACACGTCGATGAACGGTGTTTGTGGTATGTCGGTCGAGGATTCGGTCGACTTTGCCAAAATGGCAGCGACCCGGGCCTCGAGTTGTTGGCTAGGTACAGTAGACGATGGCGCCGCCTCGGTGGCTGGGTTATCTCCTTGGAAGAACGAACTGAGCTCGTGAAGGTTCCTGACCAGGCCACCCAGGTCATCATCCTCTGACTGGGCAGGCGAAGCAGGGCGCTCGACGTCTTCTGGCTCGAAATGTATTTGCGACGGCCGTGAAGGGACCTTGCACGTTTCGAAAACAGCCATTATGTTTGAACGACAGATGTCTTGCAAGCTCTCTGGTCGAGCGACGCACCAACCTGATTCTTCAGGGATGCCGAACACTTCGGTCACGGACTCGACATCTTTGGTCAAGGATGTCATCTGCATGCTCATCCGTAAAACTTGTTTAGCAGGGGGACCACCCGAGATAGTCATCGGTTCCTCCAATACCTCCAACGCCGCATGCCCCAGATCCGTTTCTAGCAAGCGAAGAAGCGGCATCAGTAGTTCGGAGCCTAGAAGTTCTACTGGATTCCTTGTCTCCCTCTGTTGAAATAAGACCTTCAGAATTTGCAGCGCAGAGACTCGTAGCCACTTTTGTGAGTTAAGCACCAGGCCAAGGAGTAACGTTACGACCTCCGTCCAGTCCTCGTCGCCATAGTGCTCTCTGAGGCTAGCAACTGATTGCCGAAGGAAGTCCTCCTTGGTGCGGAACCGTCCTTTGATGAAGGATGCCATGATGCGACTGATGCTGGAACGCCCTTCCTGTTCTGCCAAGTAGCCCACATCTTGAGCAAAGGTCTGCAAGGCTGGATCTGTTGTATCCTCCGTCATTGATCTATAACACCATGGTAAAGCTACTGTGTAGAGGTCGCGGACACGTCCACGGGTCGGATCAATGATGCTGCTATCGGTGACTTTAGCAACAGTTTGCAACATTTTGAACGTTGCATCGCTCGTCCGTGACGAGCGTAGGCCGATGAGCAAGGACGACTGGAGGGAGCTTGCGCCCTTCCACTCGGAAGGTCGTTGAGAGATCAGAATGTTGATTGTATGTTCGTCATCTAGGTTTAAATGCCCCAATACCGATTCTAGCAAAGCAACCGCTTGGAGAAACTCTGCTTCGACAGTTGTCGACAGGCATGCGCATGCACACCAGAACATCTGAGGAAGAAGAGATCTGTCGAGGAAGTCGCATGAGCCCAGCACCTTCAGGGTATGTATCAGTTCGTTGCTGAAGGATCTGATGTTCTCCTCGGGGGCCGAGATAGTATTTGACAACCGCGCCAATAGGAGCGCCAGATCGTCTGATGTAGTGCCTGGGAGGAGCGCCCTAAAAATTTGCAGGGAACGAAATGCTATGGCGCGGATGGAGCACGCAGTCCCCCACAGAAGCGCCAAAGACCCCCAGCGTTCTGCTAGCTTGGGGTGTAATGGCACGAGGAGTGTGAGAACCCGCGAACACAACTTCCGCATCTTGGGTTCCACCTGTCTTCCGCTCTCGTCCTCTTTCCAGAGTACACGGTCCAAATCTTGCTCAAGTTCCGTGACGGAAGATACTAGGAGGACTCGAGCGGGTTGGCCCAGGCGGTCGGGAAGTTCGTCGTAGCCGGGTATCCAGGCACGCAGTAACTGGATTAGCATCCGCTTCGCCGACTCTCGCACAAAGGGTAATCGGTGGTCTAGATGGGTAAAAATAGCGTGCAGGACTGTCGGTAATTGTTCTTGGAATTCCCAGCTTCGCTCGAGGGCAACATCTGAAAGGAAGAGCAACGCGAACTGGCCAGCGCTCAGCGGTTGTCGAGGTTGTTCTGAGAAAAGAGCATCTATCTCAGACCACAAGTCGACATCGCTTTGCTCTGGAAACGTCAATTTGTGCTCAATGCTAGGTAGCATGCGGGCTGGTTCTATGACGCTGCACAAATCCTTGACGGCATTGCGACCGATGGTAGAGTGGGACAGGCAGGCAACAATCCTCGTAGCACATCGAATATAAGCAATGCTGCCAACTTTCTGTGACTGTTCTAGCAGGAAACGGACGGTGGCGTGTCCGTTTGATTGGTAAGGAGCATCTACCAGGCGTGTCCAAAGAACCTCAATTTGTTCGGGAAAGTCGTCGCAGTAACGCAGCGTGAGGGTCATCAAATGTAGTAGGGTCATCCGCCCTTTGTGTGAGAGGTTAGACTTGTCCTCCATGAGGTTGATATTCGGGCTCCAGTACTCCAGACTCTGGAGCAACGTCAAGGGACAAGTAGGAATGCTGAAAATGCGGGGAAGCCACTTCGCAAATGCCGCAAGCACTTTCATGGCATCATTCGGGTGCTCCCCTGCGAGGACATCGGATATGAGGCGATGAGCACGCAGGTACGTGCTTGGTGTGGAGCTCCCAATAGCCGCTTCGAAGTGAGTGAGTGAAAGCATTCCGGACGTTCGTTGGTGCACGGCCTCTAGAAGTTGAAGCGCTTTGCGACGGACAGGATGGAGGATATGGCAAAGGTTGGATAAGCCTAGACATATTGTCTCTTCGAACCGGAACCCGTGGTTGGGGGATTGACAAATCAGGTCTGCGAGCACTTCAAAAAAGCGTGTATTGCTTGTGTCGAGTTCTCGTGCGGTCACAAACGCCAGTTGTAGCGCCTCGCTCGTAAGATCGTCGTCTTGCGCATTACTGCGTGTCAAGAGCGATTTGAGCGCTTTCCTGGGGGGAGTGGTCAGTGGCCGAATAGGATCAAGGTAGGCAGAACGTGCCTTCCGCTGGCCAGGATTGATTCGTCCATGGAAGTCAGCACAGAGTGTATGCGGTGTAGCGTTTCCTTTGGAGTCAGGGCTTTCGTGTATTCGGGTAGTCCGTCCGTAGGAGACCCTGAAGAAAGATCGGGCTGAAAATACGCCCTTGCCTACACAATATTAAGGATCATCGCGCCTATCACATGTACTGGGAACTTACGCAGAGCGACGCCATAGCGGCGGTGGCCGCCTTGGAAAGCAACTTCGTCTCTTTCTGGAAAAGGGTCACAGCTTCTCCCCGTTCTGATGGGGAGGAGACGGCTTCGGTTGCCGAACGTTGCATGTAAACAAGGCGCTGCTTCACTGTCTCCGACTGGTGCCCAAGTTGGCACCACTCTTCGCAGAGACGGTAGAGAGAGAGTTGTGTCTTGGCAGGGATGAATCGATCTGCATCGCTGACGGCACAGAGCCCGTCAAAGAGTCTTTCCACTGTACCGCAGAAGTAACGCCGAAGTCTCTGAAGCTTGAAGTTATCTCTGGACTCAGGTGACGTGAGGAATGCTTGGGTGCTGCGAACGAAACGTAAGATAGGAGAAAGCGCCGCCTGACGTACGGGACAACGCTGATCTTGCAAGTAATGCGCGGTAAGGAAATAAATACGGGCGACAGCGGTAAACAGACGTTCTTGTCGACGGCCGCGGTCCGGATGGAAGTTCTGAATGGGTTTCTGCCTCAGATCCCCAATCCTTGGGTCATCTAACAGCTGACGATGAAGGAGGAGACCGAGATCTTCCAGTAACTGCGAATAACCCGTCGCGGGGAAAGAGCTGATACAAAAGACAGCAGCATCCCGAAAGAGTGAGTGGTCCGAATCCAAGAATGGCGTGAGGTAGCGAATCAGGCCGCGCGTGGTCGTAAGGCGCTCACGATCGAAGCTGGCATCCGATGGCGCCCTGCTGTGGGTACGCTCGACGAGAGTGGGTCGATTGTCTACAAACACTGCAATTGACGACAAGACCTTCGTCCACATGTACCACTGGTCAGGAAGAGACTTGTTTTCTTTAAAGCCCCCACGCCCGACTGTGCCAGCCCGAGGTTGAGGGGGGGGCATCTCTGGGACTAGGCCAGCCATCACAGCTATTGTATGGTGAAATCTCGAAGCGGCAGCGATGAGAGTGTCCCGTAATATCCACAGCGAATTTGGTTGGCGTTCAGAACTCTCTGTCATCAGGGTTTGCATTATGCCAGGGAAAACCCATTGCCAAAGGGTCCGATCTCGGATGTCATCACTATCGGCAACCCCAAGTAGTGCGTCCTCCGTTGAATCCCGCCATAACTTGGCGCGCCTGACATCTTCAGGTTCGAGAATGTGATTAAAACTCTCCAACACCGTGTCGGTTTGTGACTTCTCGTATAACGCGTCGATGATTCTTGGTCGAGGAGTCTCAGCACCCATCTTGGGTAATGACGAGAGGTGGATTGCAACACGACGAAGCAAACGTAATAGCTTCACGCCTATGGCGTTTATAGGCCGGGAAGAATAGCACAGCAGAAATAAGGCGCCGGCCTCGAGCTCATCTAGCCTTGCCGAGATATGAGAAATCTGTTCTTCTGGAACCGAACTAGGTTTCAGTTCCAGAAGGTCATGCATCCACCCGTTAAACAAGCTGGCCCAAAGATTTAAGAGGCGGGCATTCTCCAACACCAAGCGCTGCGCAGATCCTTCTTGCGCTACGTGAACCGGATCGAACAGGAGCGCAGTGTACTGTTTGAGAACAATAGAAGCGTGAGTGGGGTCAGTCATGAAGCGTCGCAAAGCGAGGACCGCGGCCTCTCCAATAGATGGTTCGACGTGTATGACACCATGAAGGAGCATGTCGACGGCACTTTCGACGGGGGCCGGTTTGTGGAGGCACCGAGGCCATGAGTGGAAGCACGATTGAAGTAGGTGGATTGAAGGAGTAAGATGACCCGGATATGCGAAAGAACCGTCGGGGTGGCGGCGGATGGTGTAACTATGTGTCTCTTCATAGGTAGCATTTTGCCGATGAACGGTCCATTGCTCGTCAAAGACAGACATATTCCCGATAGTCTTATTACAGGCCAAAGCGACATGCCACAAAATTGCACAGAACCGATCGAAGAATTCTTGTATTCCAGGCTTTGACGAGAGTGTCGACGGCATGAAATCAGACGACGATGGATAGTCTCGCCAGGACGGAGACGCAGAAAAGTCGCTGCTGGATGGCCAAGCAGGGACGGGTTCGTCTCGTTCCGTGAGATGGAAAGTAAGAAGAACGGCACGAACAGCAATGGTCAGCCTCTCTGGTGAAAGAACAGCAGTGATACTAGGTGGCTGAGCCAAGACGGCCTGCTCCTGCATAAGGTTCAAGACAAACTCGGCCCCAAAATCAAAATGTCGCGAACAGAGGAAATGGACCATGTAAATGAATGGCTCTAGATGGTCCTCAGGAGGAAAGGTCCCAAGTCGGTTAGGAGGGAAAAAGCTTTTGAACAATGATTCCATCTTCGACGTCGAGGTTGACAATGATTCTCGGCAGCGGAACATGTAAGTCCAGATGAGACGCATCATCCCGTTCATGACGGGGATACGGAGGGCTTTTTCCTAAAGCGATGGATTTAGCAAGACGCAGGATAGGGTCAAAGAGGAACCCTACCTTCAGTTTGTTGAGGCCAGCTTCGAAGCACGCCGCCCAATTGCGCAGGAAATAGTCCGTCGGGGACACACAGAGGCTAACGACCACTAATGCGTACGCTACGGGCCAGTAACGGGGCTTCCCAGATAGTTCTCTAGCCTTCGGGTGGATGATCTCGATAGCTTTAGCCCACTGGGGATGGTTGACCTCGGCTTGCGCGGTCTGTCAAACAACCTTCAGCGGGGAAAACAATCAAAACCAAGAACGGGAAAGAGACCTTGGCAACTGGGTGCAGAAGTTGGACCAACGTTTCCGCAAAAGAGAGCTTGAAGCGGAAGCCATGAGCATTCTCAAACGCCCTGGCTAGCGCCTCCATGAACTCGGCGCCTTCTTCGAAACATTCTGGAGGCCAGACCTAGTGATCGGGATGAAGTCGGAAAATTGGACTGGTCAAAAGAAGACAGATACTCAACCTTGATCTGAATGTGCTTGAGCCCTTTAACGAGATTCTCATATCTCAAGTCCACATCTTTCGCGACTTGTCCTGACGCTACAGGTGCAAGTTCGGCGAGAAAACGGTCGGTGACACTGATGAACCGGGAATTGGCCAAATACCCAAGGAGTGTCGCATACAATTCCGCGTTCGTCCTGTGGTTGGAATTCTGGGATAGTAGCTTCAGATCGGGTCTCCGAAACTGTTCGAAGGTAGTTTCTTCTAGATTGAATCCGATACTCTCTCCTAGAGCATCCTTAGATAAGGATTGCATTACCACGATGAGCGCACGGCACATTATGTATATAGCGGCAAGGGATTTCCGTTCGGAGAGAATCGAGGAGGCATCGTACAAACGGTTTCCTCTAGAGGCAGAAGCTGGGAATTGATTTGATTGGAGACGGAAGATATCTGGTGGGATGGCAGAAGTATTCTGAGACTGCCGCCAGCGCCTGATGCTATCGACCACAGGTTTCGCGTTCTTCTGTCCTATGCGGCCCAGAGCCTTGAGAATGTTGTCGAACTTCGGATCAATACCGGGACCGAGATAATCGGGTAAAGGCGGCTCCTGGTCCTAGTGCGGAGGTAAACGGGAGCTCTGAACGACATGGAATGAGACATACGAGAGGCTGCTTGAGAAAGGTCCCAATTTTATGCTCTGCTGTTGTAGCAAACCGCATGAACACCGCGTGCAGCGCGTACTCAGCTGGAGTCCGGGGGTCCACCTCCACTTTATCTTCTTCCAGTTCCTGTAATGTTGGACTTTCACTTTGTGGGAAGCCGGGGAAGAACCCGTTCGGCATGGGCGGAAGGGGAGGCGGAGAAGATGGAAAGCTAAAGCCATTTCCGTGGTCGCTCCCGGCATCCGAAGTGTGGAAGACGGAACTCGAATGTGAGTGTCCGGAGCGAGCAGGTACATGTCCCTTCGAGCGCGGCGTGCGATTGGAGGTCTTACCTTCGCTGGAGCCGGGTGTAGGGGGCCGAGGGTGGGGCGGGCTCGGGTTCTCCGGTCCTCGACGTAACGTCTGGGATGTATGGCCTAACGACGAAGTCGAGCGATTAAACGGCAAGGAGGGGTAATCCAACGAAGGGAGCGGAGGCGGGTCGTTCGCCTTGATACCGGCTTTGAACGCGTTGCGAATGGAGGCGAAGGATGGTTTCTTGGAGAAGGGCGAGGCGCCGGTCGTGGCGATGGAGGACTGAGACGAATGTACAAAGGGAACGGATGCCTTGCGCGTAGGACGCGAAGACTGAATGGAGTCATCTGAGGTAGCTGAGTCGCCCCGGGAGTGAAAAAAATGTCGATCTCCACGCTCCGGTATGATGGCGGTCGGCGTGCTCGCTATTGGGGATTCTTGTCCGTGACCGAATGCGCCAAAACCAAACGCGCCTCCTGCGGCACGAGAAAATGGATTCGGTGTCAAGTTGAAATCGTCATCGGTGAGATCTATGCAAAGATCAGCTGGGTAGAATTGGCCACGAAGACTTTCCAGTCACCTGGGATTGTTATTTGTATACCCGACTCGCTCATGATAGAATGATGGACTACGGAAGCCAGATGGTCGAACGGATGCCTTGCCGCGGAGAGTTCCTACTCACTCGGAGAGTCTCAGGCCGAGAATATGGAGTACGTCTGCACTGGCTAGAATATGAACGGGGCTGTCCACAACTTGAAAGTGCAGCTCGGCTGGCCTATTATATTAGCGTGATGGTGGTGACAACCGTCCGTACGCGTGATCACGTGCAGTAATGCTCAGCGCGAACGCGAACAAGCGATGGATTGGATTGGGAAGACAATCCATAGGATCGATATTGGTGCCATCCATGGCAAATACGATACACGATCAACGTTACAGCGAGCAAAAAAAAAAAGCGACAGCACATGGTCCAGATGCAAAAACATCGCAACGTTGGAAAGCAGTAAAGGCAGAGCAATACGAATAATGGATGGACAAAGGACGTGAGGATGACATGACAAAACCAGCATCATGAAGTCGTGAACAAATATGAAGTCTATGGGGACCGAGAACACCATGATAAAAGGGGATCGTGCAAGTATTGAAAGCGTGATTGCGATGCAGACAAATATTCCGATGAGACACAGGGGATCGTTGAAAGGTGAGAGCACCGAAAATTGTTCAATTGTAATGGAAGAACGCGTTTTGGCAACACTCAGGCCATGCCCGAAAGCTTTTGTGCAAGAGCCTCAACAAGGCGAGGCTCCACGCCGAACTGGTTTGCGAGCTCTCCGAACTCGACGTTTCCGGGAAGACGAGGGGGTCTCTGCAATGTCGTTCGAAGGCTCTGACCAAGCGTGGGGTCGGGCGTGCCTGGCTCTTGATGAGAGCTGTGTCCACTGATGGAAGAGGATGGACTATGAAGAAAAAAAGGTTGATGGATGTCCACGGTGTTGGATAACTTCCGACGTTGCTCTGCTGTGAATACTGGAAGAGATGTGACGGTTCAACGAAGCCGAAAAAAAAACAGGCAAAGCACGCGACTTACTATCGCAGGTGAAAGCGACATTTAGCAGTTGCGTTAGTAACTCAGAGGTGTTCACGGAGCGTTTCTTGTCATTGGAAGTAAGAACCTGGATTGCAGCTATAGGATACATTCGTAAGTGAAACAGGACAATACATTGAAGCACACACTGTATGCGATATCTATTCCACAAAGTCATCAGTATCCAAGGGGGCAGTTGACAGGTGGAATTCATCATACCGAACAACAAGTCCCTCGATACACTGGTCCAAAAAAGTCTACTGTCTGCGTCCGCCGGGAATTTGGACAGCATGCTGATTAAGGAGTAAAAAGGGAGGGATGGAACCTTGAGGAAGTGGGACTGCGAGTATAATGAGTCAAGTCTACCCGCATCCACTCAAACTGACACTGACATCAGGCGAACGGATAAGATGCGACAATGCCTTGAGCTCTGGTTCCGATACCAGTCCGTGCTCTAGAGCCGAAACAACCTGTTCATTGCTTAGACCTGCCAGAGAGGGCCTGCATCCATCGAACGGCCCTTGCCAGGATGGGAACAGTGCTTTCATCAGCTCCTCCTGGCTGCTGCGCGTGACAGTGACACCGCGCGCTCGCTTGCCCTTGCCAAGCACAGAGTTTTGGGCCGTTCTAAGACTAGCTCTGGCAGCTTCGTCATCAGCCATCTCGACATATGCATGACTAAGTGTTTTCCCCTTCCGATCGAGGAGGACATGCACACGCTTTATGGGATGCTTCAACCACGCGATGACCGTGGGAGGTGTGATATCCTGTGAGTAACGAAAGAAATTGTAGTGGATGCCATGGAAGCAGGATGTCACCAAATACGCACCCAAGGGACGTTATCGATGCGTAGCACTGGTAATTCACCGTCTCGCAGGAGATTATGTCGCTCACTCCTGTTGGGTGTCGACGAACCTTGCAAGTCAAAGAAGTGAAAATCGTTTACGAGATTTTCCTTGTTGAAACCGTCAAGCGCCCCAGGGGTGAGGCGACCACGAGGTGCTCCAGTGGTCGGCAAGCTACTTCCCTTGGACCCCGTGTTTCTCAAGTGGAAGTTGGCCACCCCAATCTTGCAGACAGCACACTCCATATCCTTCTCACCGACGATGTTGAGAGCACTGGTAAGGCACGCTGAACACAACAAATGTGCGCAGGGCTCAAGCTCCGCCAAGGAGGGGCCTAAGCTGCTGCATACTGAGCAGCATAACTCTGGAGAGAGCGACTCCGGGTTACCAGAGGTCGTAGAGCCATGAGGGTAATCCACAGTCTCGAATGGTACGTTGGGGTGGTCAAAGGGGTCATTGAGGGATAACGGAAGCGCTAGAGTTTCTGCGTGGGAGAAGGAGGACGGATAAGGCACGTAGCTGTTCTCGTCGATGTCGAACAAGTTAGTCTACGAACAGAATTGAGTAACGAGTATACACATGGGGGCAGAGGGCTAACCTGTCCAAGGGCAGAGCGACGACGTGTAGGAGCAGGGTCGGTCAAAGAGCCCTTGATCTTTAGAAAATTGACGTTGGAAGCGCGAGGAGAAGGTGTGTTTAGTGAAACCAAGGTACGCCGTGCTGGAGTGTGAGGTGGCGGTTGGGGCGAGAAGAAGGGTGCTTGACTCGTCTGGCTTCGGGAACGGGAACGACCTTGCATGAGGATAGGAGGCGCGCTGAGAACTAGCACAGTATGTCAGCGTAGGTAATCACAAGATGCAGCATCTGCCTTACTAGCTATCCGTGGCATGAGTTAATTTACGGATCATTAAGTATCACGCGGGTGATAGAGAGGTGAGGTGAAACGCTCACAATCTAGATATCCATCGACAAATCTGCAACAACCAGGGATGTCAGAGTTCAGACAAACGTTTTCCAAGGCATGATGTATACGTACGCGGATCATGATCGTCACAACGAGATGCGGAAGTAGTCAGTGTGAGTACATGAAAAGGACGCATATATGTACCTAATATGACAAACGCTATCGTCAGGCCGTAAAGTAAATGGAAGATACTTATGGCATACCTTCATCGCACATGAGACCTTCATCATCTTTCGATCCCACTCTAATCCCGTTCTCGCTTGCGCGAGAGCGCCAGCTGTCGTTCGTGTCTGTCCGGGCCATCGTTTGTCCATCGAAGGAGTTTTCATAGTTGGCAATTTTAGGCGATGCAGTGACATTGTAACGCTTGAGGCTTGTCGCTGATGCTGGAGTTGTCAAGGCAGACTGGTTTGTACTGAACCACGAGGAGCGCAAACTCAAGGGGGTATAAGGGGTTGAAAGGGTACTTGCAGGTGTAAGAGGTGATCTGTAATAATTTTGGAGTTGATGGTGGTGACGCTGTGCCCTGGGAATGCGCTGAGGGGTTACTGGAGGTGGCCCTTCGCTGCTCGGCTTGTAAGAACGAGTGGTATATGCTGGGGTCGTCGGTGCTGAGAGAGGGACGCTAGAAGTAGGGAAACGGCTGCTTGTTGAGGACATCGAAATCGTGACGGTAAAAGAAAGGGTGGAACCAAGGGGGAGGAAGAAATGGATGGTAGTTAACGTGCTGTACCTGTACGCAAAGGAAAGGGAAAGGGAGACAAGTTCAGTAAGCCGTGCGAATCTGCCTTTTCAGGACGCGTCAGGACGCGATCACGTGGAGTAAAGACGCAAATATTTCATGAAGAATAGGAAGGAAACAATCTATCTACCAGACAGTGAATGTATTACCGTATAGCCAATAGTATATGGTGTATCTTGAATCTCGGATACAGTGCATGGAAGGTATTATAGTAATAATAAGATGTGGAGATTACATATGATAAGAAAACTGCTTGCGTCAACCGCTATGGGTCCAGTAATATTATATCGAGAAACTGCGAGGGGGAGCAGATGGGAATGAAAAAATAACGGAATGGCGGAACCTTAGATCCTGACCTGAAGGGTGGCGAAGGGGCTCGGGATTAACTCATCGCCTGGAGCCACCACTCCGCTGCGTCCAGGAGGCAGGAATGGCCCTGCGTCGCTGGGAGGTTCGGCTATCGCGCTCCGGTCCTGGCACGACCAACACACCCCAGTCGCCGTCATTGACGGATCCCCTTCTCATGCGCCCTCCGTCATCGAGTGTTGTTGCCGAAACGCCGCCGCCGCGAGATTTAAACGTCCGTTCCAAATGACGCCGCAGGGACTTGATCGACTGCTGCCTTCTCGGATGGACGAGAAGTTTAGACAAGTCTACCTCATCTTCGTCTTCGTCCTCGGAAGAGTCGTAATCTCTTTCTCCCGGTGGGTGCAAGGTAGAACTGTCATCTTCCAGCCTAACACTCAGGCTTGGTCCGCGATCTGCGAGATCCTTCCCACTCTTGGGCCAAGGGTTTCCGCTTGTTGACTGGTGGGCCTTGCCTTTTCTTCGAACGCTTCCGGTAGAAAAGTTCCCGAGAACACTGGTTGCCAGCGAGTCAGAACCGGGCTTGCGTCTGGCCAGAGACGAGGACCTGGAAGCAGGGGCGGAGCGGCATACAACGTTTATCTTATCCACTTGTCCAATAGAAACTTCAGAGCGCATAGCCAGGAAAGTCGGTGGTTGCAATAGGTCCGAGCTCGTCGGCAATGACGGTGTTGATCGACCTCGCAACCGAGCGGTGGCATCTTCGAGCGCAGAAGCTGGATGCTTGGCACGCGTTCGTCCATACCCACGAACGGTACCGGAACGGCTGGTTGGTTGACTGGAATATTCGGATCTAGACTGCTTAGGAGGGTGCACAGGTGGAGCGCGAGAGTCAGTATCGTTGCGGCCTCCTATGTGCGCGCCAGGGAAGCCCAAGACGGCCCGTGCAACTGTCTCAAGCCAAGAGGGCGGCATTGGAGGTGGAGGTGTGCTTTGCGCACGGAAGCCATCTTTTAGGCTAGTGGTACTCTTCTTCGCGGCTGGGATAGGTGTATGACCCCGCAGAAGTCTCCGCCGCGGAATGTTGGGGGCAGAGGCCATGTGACGAAGGTAGGCCCGAGCTGGAGATACGGGCACATCAGACGAACGCCCGATGTTGGTGACACCGCTGGGTCTGAGTGGATGGCTCAATGCTCCTCGAGCTCTCGATGAAGATGCCCTAACAGTCGGACCTGGAAAGAATGAGAAGCATAAATGCTCAACATTCTCAACACAAGGTATCCAATACTCACTGATGTCTATTGCAGCCCTATGCCTGTGCGCCGAAGGGTCAACGAGAGTGGCCTGTGATACTCCGTCACCTTGGGGGCCTTTCATATCCGCCCGCTGCCCGTCGCCCTGTCCCAACACGAGCCCTGTCAGAAATCCCACTACGGTATCCACGCCGCTCCTTGCCCTCCCACCGGTTTCTCTCCCCTCCCCATGCTCTCGTTCGTACTCTCTGTGTCGCTCGGTCTCGGGGGTAAAAACACGCGTCTCCTTATAACCAGCTTCTTTAAGAAGGTCTTCAAGACGTTCATATGTATTCGATGTCCCACGACGATGTAGTGGAACTCGTAGACCGTCATGGGCAAGACTAGAAGGGTACCTCGATCTCCCGCGGGGCGGGGTGTGAGGAGTAGGCGGTGGTTCAATGTTACGAGTGTCCGCAGTTGAAGAAAATGATGACTGAAGGAGGCTGGGCGGGGAGATGGGAGGAGAGGAAGAGGAAGAGGAGGCAGTCTGTCTCACAAGTCGTTATAAAGTAATCCGAATTATTGGAGAAATAACACCCACCATGACTATATTGCGTTTGAAGGGATGCGACCTATCGACTTGTGAAGTGGGTATTGGGTCTGAGCATCAGCGTCTTGGATAGAGTGTGGGTTGTCGAGGGGAGGGAGAGGGAAAATGGAGTACTCGGCGCTTCTGGGTTAGTTTCGTCGCCTCGCAGCCGCTGATGCAGATGCGGCCGGGTCGTGGCCGCAAAACACACGGTTAAATCAACGGTCCGGTTTCATCGGTCTGCATGTGTTTCACCTGGCAGGTCACGGCCGGGTTACTGCACCAGCAACCTGCAGTAGTAACTCATATGCGTGCCATTGCTTACTTTTACTAAGCCGAAAACAATATGACATTATCTGTATATGCTATGTACTGGATGCTGAAGGTGATGGTGCTATATATGGATGTGTGCAGGTAGATGAAGTCCATATTCGATGTACAAAAGTCAATGTTGTAATGTAAGTTAATCCATCACTTCCGCAAGCTCCTCGCATGTCCTCCCAAGGGCAGCGAGTTGCTGCCCGAATTGTCGGAGCAGGTCCCCAAGGTTCTTTTTCGAGTTCATCTTCGCAACACGCACGGACCTGCGTGGCGGTATCAGGACGACAGCGCTGCCGAATTGCACATTCGACGATGTGCTTGCAGACATCCTGGGGCGCTTTCCGAGCGACTGGGCAGAGGCGCTGACATCGTCGCCGAGTTGGTCCCAAGCATGTCCAAAAGACTTCGCGTCCTGTAGGAGCTTCATCTTCAACGCGATGTCACGCTCCAGAGCCTTGATCGCGATCCGATGTTCCGATTTGCGGATCTTCTCCAAGCGGTCCAGCTTTTTCTGCTCGGTGGCGAGGCGCTCTTGCTCAAGCCTAGCGCGCTCCTCCTCCTCGCCCTTCCTCTTTGCGGCGGCGTCTGCTTCTTTTTGCACCGCGAGTCGGCACTCGATGTCGCTGGTGGCCCGGCCACAGAGCTCACTGAGCATGCTGAACATGCTCTGGTGCTCGGGCTGGCCGCACGTCATGCGAGGAAGCTTCCCCTGTCAATGTGATTCTATTTTCGGCATGAGGGAGTGAATGATAAAAGGAATACCAAAAAAATCCACATCTGCTCGCACCAGTCGGTAGTCCTAGATTCATCCATTCGGCTGTTGGATACCTCACCAGGCTGGTTTTGATAGTGTCTGAAGAGCATAAGACCAAAATCAAGATTGGCCGCCTTCAGATAATCAATGAAGGCAGCTGGTGCCTCTATCGGGTCAGGGAAGGACATTATAGAATGATGAAGTTGACGGCCTTTCACGTCGGCGTCTCAGTTCTGCATGTCTCACGGCGTCCGCGATCAAGATCAGATCAGCGTCACGTAACGGACACGTGTGACATAGCGTGACAGTGTCACGGGGACTTGCGCGTCGCGTCAGAATCAGCAAGCGAGAGCGACACGCGTTCACTTATTCGTTCATCCATAATGCCCGAGCCCACCAAAGCTGCCATTGCTGTTCCGTCGAAGGACCCGAAAAAGAAGGAATCAGACGACAAGAATGGAGCGGCTTCAAAGAGGAAGCCTGATGAGAAAGAAGGGGAGGAACTGGTGTGTGTGGCATTTAACTTAACACGACCTTAGAGTTAAAGCTTGTGTATCAGTCGGAAGAGGATTTACAGCTCAGAGGAGAACTTGAAATGCTTGTAGAGCGCTTGAAAGTGCGCGCCGTCAGTTTCATTCCGCGTCGTTGACTGACTCTTCGTCTAGGAACCAGATACTACCCTGTACAGGCCAGCACTTGAGACACTCCGTACCCTCATCCGAACATCTACGTCATCCATGACCTCTGTCCCAAAGCCTCTGAAGTTTCTTCGACCCCACTACCCAGAGCTACAGAACCTGTATGAGCTCTGGGTTCCATCTGAGGATAAGGTGCGCGATCAAACCCACCACAGTTACTGAGATGGTCCCTAATTGTTGGTGCTCTTGCAGAGTCTCTTTGCGGATATACTCTCAGTACTTGCCATGACATACTCCGACACCGAACCTC
>QLOZ01001094.1:0-47003 GCA_003314065.1 Lactarius sp. MG50
AAACACTGTACCTGAGTCGAGAAAAATGGATTCTGGTCTATCGATCTGAAAGCAGCTGTAAGGGGAAGTGCTCATGTTTCACGTCAACCTTGAGTTTTCCACTGGCAGAACGCAAAAGATCTAGAATAAGTGACAATCGATGCGCAGGCCAACTTCTTGCTATCTGGCTTTACACAACAACTTTTTTTTTTTTTTTCATTCATTACAGACTAGGGCTACCGTAGCGGAAGACAGAATATCATTGGCTCGTTATAAAGAACAACGACGATTTCTAATAAGAATTTCCGGCCGAGTATCGGCTGGTGCTGCCAGTGAGCTAAAATCGAGATCGCATGCTGTATTGTTATCATATAAGTACTAGTAGGTCTCACGCTCGATGGATAGGCGCTAAGCGCCAGTAACCCATTTAGTATCGACCAAGGATTCTCACGAGTCGATTCTAAGGGTCTTGACGTTGACGCGTATCATCACATGTGTCCGACTACAACTGGTGTTGATGTGATGTTGATGTGTCCGGTATAACCGCCATGGTATGCCTTGGTTGCAAAGTTGAAGGTCTCACACCGTGACACAAGCCATGGTTGTTGTGATCAGACGTACTCCGATGTTGGGACCTTCAAGTTGAGGTGTGCCGTGACCTGGTCCGTCGTAATTATCAATGCCCACCGTAAGCCAAGACGGTTTTGAATTGCTGTGATGTAGCCGCGTAGCTGCTAGCAGTGCCGTCGGGGTCTTCTAGAGACTCTAGACTATTTGGACCAACTGCCAGCTTGAGAAAAACGAGTCTCTGTGACTGGGGACGGGGTATGGTCTCGTTAGCGCGCCTGTCAGTGGGCCGCACATCCCCAGGGTCGCAACGAATTTGCAATGTTTCAGGACGGTTCTGCGCTCGGGTGGACCGTGGGGAGGCAAATAGTCTAGCACTAGCAGGCTTTGCGCGCCCGCAAAATTAAATTACTGTAGTACAGAGAAAGAACGTGCTAAAGTCCATTCAGGTGGTTCTCGAAAAGGTTCAAATGAGCTTACATCACCGCTGATGGGCGTCTCCAAGAGATCAAGTAGGCGTCACTTTCATGGGATCACGCACCCTGTTGCGTTCCGAACGAGTTTTGGGAAGCATCCGAGTCTGGCCTCCCACGCGGTATGTACTCCCTGCAGAGAAGCGAGGGTGTGAAGGACCAGCGAGCCAGATTTTTGTCTCACCTGACCGCTTCTTGCCAACTGCTCTCACCGATGAGCCGTTGGCTAGGAGATAGTCGGCAAGTCCGCGCAATTTCCGAGCGGCGGGCCCTTTCACGCTGGGAGTCAGAAGCATCTGCACTGGTGTTTGGCAACTAGGTTAACAAATCCCTTTCTTGCAGAGTCGTCGACGAACCTACCGCATTCATGGGGTCTATCAAAGGGGCCCCTCGTTGAGTATGCCGTCCTGGAATGGGAAAGAGATCAACACACCGTTAAAACGTGACCACGAAGCATAGGTACCAAATTGGTTAAAGAGTACACGCACCATAGGGGCACCTCAGAAAGTGTGAAAACAACGACCTATGTCAAATCCTATTGACAACATTGATTTATAGGGTCAAAGCGACCACTGCAAGATGAGATGGCTGACCTGCGTGGACTGGACCCACCAGACACCACCCTCTGGCGGAGTTCACAAGACACCGAAGACCATGAGTTTAAGCAGGACGACATCCGTGACAAAGGTGGAGAAAGTGCTAATCTCGTTGTGTGCTGTAATCTGGATCGCACTTATATTCCCAGTCCAGTACCCTCGGTATGTAGCCGTGCCTGACAATATTCTTTGGGAGATCAAATGCTGGGTGAGCTAGCAAACTGACGCACTATAAATGAAGATAACGCTGGCGAGTCAGAAAAGGAGGCAATTGTTGTGACAACTTTGTCATGTTCCCAGAGCCAGAGTGCAGAACTGAGAGCACCAGGTTCCAAGGGAGAAATCACATAGCAAGTTAACCCGTATATGCGAAGAAAAACCAGAGCTGATGCGAACAGGAACGACAGGTATGCAAAAGTTTGCAGAGTCGGTTAGAGTAGAGACGACATTATCGAGGTACCAGAGTGGCTTACGACAACCATGAGTAGCTTGGTCTCGCTTCCCCGGTTGAACAGCGCAAGATTCAAGAGGTTCCATACCTGACGCATCGCGTCGAAACCTAGAAAGTGAACCAAATTAACGAGCAAAGCACACCAACGATATCCTAAGTAAAGCCGATAACATGACGTCAGGATTTCAATCCCTCATCGAGGTTGAAGGGGAACATACATACTAGAAATGCCCAGGTATTGCGCCGTGAGGATATACAATTCCATTTTCACGACACACTCCCAGATATTGCGAAGCGGCAATTGGCAACGGGATCAAGAAACAGAAGGGCAGTATTTTTAAGCGATTGGGTGACATCGCTTCCCCAAGATCCGTCGCTTGGTTGTGTTCCGAACGATTTTGTGGGGGAACTGCGGGGTACGTAACTGACTCAGGAAGGAAGGCAACTGAGTCGAGTGCTGCGGCTCCGAGTCCCGGCCTCCGAGTCGGCTCGTCACGGTTTTCTTCCTGCCACCCAACCTTGCTTCCTTCCTTCGTCGAGGTCATCGCACCCATCTCCGGTGAGTACCGTGACTTTTCCGATATCTATGTCTCGCACTCCCCTATTTTCCCTGTATGTTATCTTCCCATTGTGACGTAGCTGCCCGCCACCGCCCACTGTTCCACCGGCATCACCGTGCATTTTCACCTTCGACACGAGTGTTCAGTTTCATTTTTCTCATCGTCGGTAACAGTTCGCCGTACCTCCTCCGCTCCGTTTTGGCGTCCTCTGTTTGTGGGCCGCGATGATCTTGGATTCCGCTCTCT
Source organism: Lactarius sp. MG50 (assembly GCA_003314065.1). Classification (NCBI taxonomy): domain Eukaryota; kingdom Fungi; phylum Basidiomycota; class Agaricomycetes; order Russulales; family Russulaceae; genus Lactarius; species Lactarius sp. MG50. The sequence goes on from QLOZ01001094.1 coordinate 2,873, forward strand.
CGCACCACTCATGTTATGTATCCCGTTCAACGCAAATACAATCATAATTTTTCCCCTTTACTCTGCGTGCCTTCTTGCTGTTGCACCATCACCCTCGATCCCCCACTTGGTGCTGTATTATTTGTGCCCGCAATTGTCGAGTTGGTTCCAGAGGGTACGTTCTCTCCAATCCTCACGCAGCTTCCTCAAGCTAGCTCGACCCAACCTAGATTTGTCCTCCTTTTTTCCAAGACAGCTCCCCAAGACCTTGCTCCTTTCTGGAGAATTTCTCAGCATGCCAGGACGGGATGCGAACGGCCGGGTCGACGTCATACATGGTCTCAGTATTATTTTCACCTCATCGTCCCATCTCCTGTCCCCCATTCTGAGCAAACATCGTGACAGTCCATCCTCACCTCTCCAAGCGTACCAACACTATCCTCTACTCTCTATTCCAGTGCTCTCTCGCCTGGTGCGTACTCGGAGGTGCGCCCATCGCCTGTGCCCACTGGTACTCGCTAACACGGATTTTCACGTCTTTAATGTTTTTGCCTACATTCTTCCTTCTTCCGCGCCTCCTCGGAGCAATGCGGTCCTCGTATCACGTCAGCCGCAATATCTCAAAGCGTGTGTTTCCTCTGCCCTGGGGACCACGCAGGGAGTGTCGGGTCGGTCTGCGAATTCGCTCGGGAAACGCAGGGCACGCAACTCAGACGACGAGATGGAGGGTGTAAACGAAGACGCTGGGCAGGTTAAGAACTAGGTCGATTGTCATTTTAATGGCTCTACGTAACATGCAGTGCGTGTCTCCATGCAATCTGTAAAATGAACGAATGCTGCTCCGTATTTGGTCCCCAACCGCGTCATGTGAATGTCGAAGACCTGGACACATACGAAGGCCCCATGTCCTTGCGGAATACGCAATACACTAGTAGGGGAAAGGGGAATTGTCAATGGATCCATTTCTCTATCATCTCATCACTCATAGACTCCGGTGTTCCGCATTGCACCATGTCACACCATTCTTCAAATTATATGGAGCAGGCGGCTCCCATTCTGGTGGTTCATTTTGTACTTGCACTGACAGACCATTTCGGGTTACGACTGTATACGACTAATAATCACCTGCTGCTGCAATTACGAGGACATCCTTCTGGTGTGACCATTGTGGACTTGAGAGGAGGTATGACGCCTAGTTACAATCATGTATTAGCCAAAGGACTCGAGGAGAAGTAAAAGACCGACCACATCTTCCTTTGTGGTTTTCAAGCTATCATGTAAGGTACTATCATCCACCACTCACTCACCAATCGTGTAAGACGTAGATGTAGATTGTACTGTGTGAGCTGCACGACACCAAGTCAGCGGGCGCATAGGAAAACTACAACTGCTTACTTTGCTTAATAGTCTGATTTTGTACTTAATTTGCCATATCAAGCAAGATTACTGTAAGCAGAGAATTAAGCACAAGTTGAGCAAATTCAGGTTTTCCTGACTTGGATGGCCAATGCTGCCCTGCCGCCCACCACTGCGGCACTAGCACCACCGTGACATACACGTTACAATGCTCGTCTCATCTTTCCACTGGTTTATATTCCACTTAACAGGCACCTCCACGCCTCCCTAAAAACGACGTACACGGGCCGTCTTTGGCTATTTCGTGCGACCCTCAGTGGTCACTGACTCGGACACGACTTTGTCAGTGGGAGAGCCTGGAGAGTCGAGACCACCGCATAGGTGATATTCACTTTGATGGGTTTCGGAGGGTATTGCGTCGTTTTGGGGGGTAATGTGGCACCGATCCCGCCCGGAGAGGTCGCTGAAAAAGTGAAGGAATACCTAGCGTTTTTAGGGGATCGACTTGAGGGGCGGGTCATCCTATGAAGGTATTCGGGAACACAGAACAGGTACATGTACTGCCAATGTATTTTTGTGATACAGACGATTCACTGCACTTTTACGACTACTATAATTATTATCACCGTCCCCGCCCCTACTGTAGCTTGTGCCAAATAACATAGGCTAGTCTACCAGTCATACCCTCGACCCGTCAAGAAGAGCTCCCCCCGAGGACTGTGTAGTACACGTTGTAGAGGAGTGAGGGTGCGAGGAAACAGGTTGCCAGCCCGCGGCCTTTGCCTCTCTCGACCACTCTTTGTTGTTAACTTTAATCGCCCTCGGGTCGTTGGTTATGGAGTGTTCGGTAAGTCCGCGGTGTATGCGAGCAGCACCAATTGCCATGATAATTACTGAAAGACGAAATATCAGTCAACAAATGTGTGCAATTTCTGGGTCGCAGGCACACTCACGCGCGGAGGTCTGGAACATCTGAGTTGGCATAGAAGGCCAGGTTAACGAATCCCTTTCTTATCAGGTCGACGAACGTACCAGATTCATCGTGTCTGCCTCAGCGGTTCCTCGTTGAGTAAGGGGTCTCGGCATGGATTGGGATGTCGACATACCATTCAAATTCAAGATGATGAAAACCTAGGCCCCAGCCGTCAGAGATAGGTATTAAATCAGTCGGAAAGTGAACGCACTACCGGGGGCACTTCAGACAGAGTGATAACGATAACCCATACCAGGCCCTATTACCGACGTTGATAATAGGGTTCAACGCGCCCGCTGCTGATGGGAATGGCTTACCTGCGTGTACAGAAGCCACCAGACACCACCCTTCCCACGGGGTTCTTTCCAGCGCCAGACACCGACGAACATGAGTGCAAGTAGGCCCGCGTCCGCGATAAAGGTGGAGAAGGTGGTAGCCTTAATGCGCTCTGTATGCAGTACCGCACATACACTTCCTGTCCAGCGCCCGCGGTAGGTAGCAACGCCTGACAATACGGTTCGAAAGATGAGGTGCTAGTAAAGCCGAGAAATGGGCGTACTATAGATAGAACAAATAGCGTTGGAGGTCCAGAAGGCGGAAGCAAGTGTGACGGCGACCTTGTTATGTTGCCAGAGTGCGGATCTGAGAGCGCCAGGCTCAGAGAGAGAAGCACAAGACAAGCTAAGCTTACATGCGCAGGATAATTAAAGCCGATGAGAACAGGAACGAAAGGTATGCAGAAGCCTGCATGGTCGGTTGGAACAAAGATGATACCACCGAAGAACTAGAGTATCTTACGAAAGTCATTGTGACCATAACCTGAGAGTAGCTTAGTTTCACCTCCCCATCCAAGTAGTGAAGTGTCAAGAGTTTCCATACCTGACAGTCATTCTCGTGCGACGAGTCGAAACCTATAAACTGAACCACTGTGGCGATCAAAGGAAACCAACGACATCCCAGGTAAAGCTGGCAGCATGATATCAACATTATAATCTCCTAATCTAGGTTGAAGGGAAACATGCTGGGAATGACCGGGTAAGTTTGCGCTTTCCAGTAATGATGGCATATTCGTATCCCAGGTTTGTGACAAACTCCCAGCTACCGAGCGGTAAGAATTGGACAATGAGATCAACCCGCAGGAGGGGGGCAATATGGCTTACATGTACAGGCCACCCAGGAAATGTACAAAGTTGGAAAGGGCGACTGACGCACAGCTTAATCACTAGACACTCGTGAGGGTAGGAGGAACAAACAGTAATACGCAATAGCGCGGGCAGGATCGTTCCACTTGTTCATGGAATTTGACGAGAGGTCAACGCAGCAAAGCAAGTCAGCGGGGGAGGAAGATTTAGGGTGGGTTGAAGTAGTAGTTGCAGGTACTTAAGCAACCGCGAGGCTGGAACTTTGAAAGATGTTGTCCAATGGAGACTCGGTAGAGACGCCGTTCTTTTCGTAACCTCCCTGCACTCGGTCACAATTAATCTAAAGTACCGGAGATTAATAGATTATAAAGCGCCTCTGCACACTCGGAATGGTGGAAACGACACTACAGTTGAAACGCTCGTAACAGCACGCATAACAACGGGGAGTAAGGGCGCGTTCGGTTGCACCGGTTTCGAAACCTGGCCTGCCAAATCGAGTCTGATCGACGGCCGAATTCGGCAAATCGAAATCGGGACGTTCACTTCCGGAGCTAACGGGCCCTGACTCTAAGTTACCGGTGGTGCGTGTGAATGTCACTGACAAACGTTGCTTCATACTTTGGAGCTCTTCTTTCCTCAATGTGGTATATTACTTGGTAGTCACAACTCAAGTACAAGCTGGGGATATATGTATGACGTTGAGATATTCTGGTCAGTGTGGCTGCCTGCGAGACGCTGTGTGCATGAAACACAGCACCGTGACTGGCTTGTCATTCCTGTCAAGGTCAATTGACTCAATTCTTCGTTACTTGTACCACCATTGCCCTTTATTTATCTACAGCCCAGGGAATTGGCACTTAATTACAGTACTCCGTATCGCTTCGGGTTCACAATCAGCGCCTGTCAGTCCCGACTTGATTGAACTTAAATGATGGATGCTTGATATGCAGCACCCGTGTACCGTTGTCCTGCTTGCGGTCTCAGGCTGTCACGCCATCCCTAAGACAACCACGTTGCCGTCCTCTCCATGGCTGTTGCGTCATCTCCCTCGCCATGGGCATCAAGGCATCATCCTTCTCGTGCCTAGGCGCCATGCTTGTTGTCGCTGTCGTAGCTTCGCGCTCGGCTGGGCTGTCATCGCATCAGGAATACCTAAGATGGCTTGGAGCGTCTTAGAGGCTAGGTAGCTCTTGCGTCAAGATTAGTAAGTTAGGAGATACATCAAAATCTGGTTAAAATGCTATGTGATATGCACGGAAGGCGCAGAGCGTCTACCAAAAGGGTATAGGTACGGTCCCCAAGTTACCCCTGACCCTAGTACCTCCTTGACTCCCTCACTTCCCCATCGTCATATCCAACACCTACTCATCCAATCTCGCACCATCTCTCTCGGCTCAATATTCTCCTTAAAGTCTTCTCCGACACCTTCGCCCCATGCGGTAGCTCACGTCGCCAGGAGAGGAGCAGACACCCTTATGACGCCGAGAAACAACTCTCCCTCTTCAACTTGAAGGCTCTCTCCGACACAAATATTCAGCCTGTATAGTACGAGCCCATTATGAACCGGTGGAGAGGATGGCTGAGTTTGTCCGACCGCTCTCTCACCTTTTCGAACGTGTTCGCTGACCCCATGATGCAGTTAATTTTTTAGGACCCTGCTTTACCCCTCCATTCAGACAAGGCCTTCGAGTATTATCTCCAGACTCTGCTCAAGGCGAACAAAGGAGCATCGGTCAATCCTGCAGTGCGCAGGTGCAAGTCCCCTTGCCGCTCACCCGCTCACCACGACGTCATCCGCTCCCGCATCTTGAGCAGAATTGCCCCAAGTTCCGTGTGCATCAGCACAATAACCAGAACCCTCCACAGCGCTCCCCGTCGTTTCCCGTAGTCAACAAATCGCTTCTTCAGTCCTCGCGGGTCCAACTGCCGAGTCCCTTTCTCTCTCTACTTCGGAGTTGGGCTCCCTGGGCCAGCCTCTTCTCGCAGCACCCGGTCCATGTCATAATCAGAGAACGTGAGTCATACAAATGTTCATGTCCATTCGATGACGTCAACCCTTCCCCAGGTCGGTCGCAAGTAAAGGCGCATGGATTCAGAGCTCTGCGCGCTTTTTGGTCTTTGCCGGCATAGCCACTTTCTGTAGGTCACTCCCTTTTTACGTCTGCACGACAGTCGATTCCGATGACTATATGCAGTCATCCTCACCGCACTTTCCGTTGTGGTCGAGAACTTTGGCTCGTCAAGGTTGCTCCCCGTCAATCTGAATTTGAACCTCATGAATCGAACAAACTCGTTCGCTTCAGTGACATGCACGGTATTGACGAGGCCAAGGAAGAGCTCAAAGATGTGGTCGCGTTTCTTAAGTATCAATCAGGATTCCCCAACTTTGTGGGAAGCTCCCCAAGGATGTGCAACGTCACGGTGCTGCTCACCGGTGAACCCGGAACGGGCAAGACGATGTTCGCGGGAGCCATGGTGGGTGAGGCTGGTGTCCCGTTCCTTCTCGTGTCAGGGTGCGTACCTGCGCCTTCTCCGGCTTATCCCAACGACGACGAAGCTCCTTTACGAGATTTATTAGTTATGGATATATAAATCATTTTACTACTGCCCTTGGAGCTGGTGCTCTGGATGATCTTGGGGAAAATGAACCTCTTTGCATGAGAGCTTTCCTTACGACTCTTATTCGTCTTGGTCAAGAGCTCTACGATCTCCCTGAGAACTTTTAAGTCATTCTGGGTTTCCTGATGTGCACCCTGTCGTCTTTGCTATGGCCATCGCATCGATCCTCGTCATAATTGCCATGGCTGTCGCATTGGTATCTATTCTCCAGGAGGTATCTAGTGAACTACGGAGTTCTGACAGCATCATTGTAACGTCCTTCCGCCTTCCGCTCCAGCTGTATCTGAGGGGGGGAGAAATCAAATTATTAGTAAAAAAAACGTACGTGGCGAGGGGAGATGGCAAAAGGATCCGCCGTCCGACTCGGATATGTCACTGCGGATGTAGTATTCCCCTTCTTTTTTGTAGAGACCTAGCAGGGAGGGAAAGCTCTGAGAGGGCCATATATCACTACAGCGACTACAGTGCGACACACGGGGCAGTATAGCCATAGCCAGCCTTCATGCCTTTTTTTTCCCTTGATGAATAGCCTCGGACAGAAGGTAATATCGGCATGTCCCAGCTTTCAGTCGATCACCCGGTATTCGTCCGAGTTGAAACGGAACCTCCCAAAATGACGAGCGAAATTCCTGCATTCCCTTGAGGAAGGGGTACTCGCTTACTGCGAGTAAGAATGACGTACTTAACTTTGCTGTCAAAACAAGGTGGAACTATTGGAGCCCCCGGAAACCTCAGGGATGACGGAATTCTGCAGCGATGACAGCGCAGCCTTGCCAGACCATCATGACGTGTGCAAATGATATCAGTGTGGGAAAATGGAGGGCAAGAAGAGGTGCAAGGGGCCGCAACTTGAAGAAAGAAACGCACAAAATCATAAAGCTGTTCAATTGAGATGAAGAAAGAATGATGAGGTGCTCTCTTGAATTATGCAATTCCAATTGAATTCTAAGTGCAATCCAAGCGTGGGGGACGGCACTCTTGCTGTGACAGCAATACAGTACATACTAGTTTCTGTTTTTCTTTTTGGACAAAGTACTGTACTGTACGTCGGGCAGCGTATTTTTCCGGGTCGTGATGACGTGACTACCATAGCCGCGGACTCAGTCGGACTTATCACATCCGATGTGAAAGAATCCACAAGACATACGATAATCGTGCGTGCATCGAAACTTTCTGATTACATGGAGACAACACCGGGCCTGGCGTCTGAGTCAGCCGTTCTTGTTAGGCATTGCCTTGCTGGAATTTATGAGCTCTGTAAACCTTCAACTTGAAGTCATTATCTGTTTCGATGCTGCCTCCGAGTCAAGGTTACCATTTCACGTACGAGTAGGAATGGATCTATATCTATAAAAGCACATGCAGGAAAACATCACGACCTAAGCCAACACGATTGTTGTTAGTCACTGCACCGTGACTACTATATAGCTGCCAGCAATACCGACAGGTTCTTCTGGAGCTCCGACTCCACGCTGCTTGTCCTAATGTCAGTTTGGTTAAAAACGATATCCGTAACTAGGGATATGGTAAGGTCTTGTTCGAGTGTCCCGTTCGTACATCCCCGAGACCTCAATGAAGTCTTTGAACGAGTTCTGTACTCAGACGGGTCCTAGAGAAGGTAAATCATAAAGAGTGGGGTGGTGGTGTAGTACTAGTAGAAGCCGTGCACGCCCCCCCAAAAATGAATAAGGTACACATAGACGTGGAAGGTGAATCTTTGAAAGCTATCACATAACCGCTAACGGGTGGGTATAGTATCCTCTGGCGATTAGACAACGTTGCTACCCCAAGATCTGTTACTTGATCGTGTTCTGGACTTGTTCCGTCGGAAACTGCGGGGCAAGGCGCCCTAGTGGACCGGCCTCGCCGTGTATACTCCTTACGACGAAGTGAGGCAGCGAAGGACGGCTTCTTGTCCCACCTGACCGTTCCTTGCTGCCAGGTGCCGCCAATGCTGATTCGTTGATTGTATTATAGTCGGAAAGTCCGCGGTGCATACGCGAAGCACAGAGCGACGTGACGATTACTGGGTGACGAAATAAAAATTAGTCAGAAAAGTGTGTACAATCTCCAAGCTGCAATCCGACCTACGCGCAGGAGTCAGGAACATCTGCGTTGGCGTTGGCGGTCAGCTCTTCTTGTCAAGTCGTCGACGTACGTACCAGATTCATGGGTTCTGTTGAAGCGATTCGTCTTTCAGTACGTAGTCTCAGTATGACAAGAGATAGCCATACCGTTCAAATTCAAAAGGATGAAAACCTAGGGCCCAACTATCAGCCATAGGTACTAAATTTGTCAGGATAGACGCACCATGGGGGGCACCTCAGCCAATGTGAAAACTAAAATCCATCCCAAGCCCTATTTCCAGTGTTCTTTCAAAAGGATCAAAGTAACTGCAACGGTATGAAAAGGCTTACCTGCATGTAGAGGAACCACCATATGCCATCCCTCTGGTGCTCTCCTTTCCAGCGCAAGACACCGATGAGCATGAAAACAAGAAGGACCAGGTCGGTAACAAATGTGGTGAGGATGCTGATCTTGGTATCCTCTGCATGGTGAAGTATACAACCACCTCCAGCATCGTACCCACGGAATATGATTATGCCTGACAACACCTTTCAGAAGATGAAATACTTGGTAAGCCAAGAGATAGACGCACTATAAATGTAGGAGATCATTTCTGCGATCCAGGCAGCGGAGGCAATTGCGATGACGACCTTGTTACGTTGCCAGAGTGCGGAGCTGAGAGCGCCAGGTTCAGAACAGCGAAACGATAAAGCAAGCACTTACATGCGTAGAATAATTAATGCTGATGCGAACAAGACCGAAAGGCACCCAGATGCCTGCGTGGTCATTTGAAACTAAGAAAACATCGTCGAAGAACCGGACTATCTTACAAAACCTGTGTCGATAACAGCCTAAGTGTGGCTTAGTCTCCCTTTTCCATAGAGTAGCGCAGGTGTCAAAAGTTTCCATACCCGACAGTTAATCTTAAATGTCTCATCGGAGCCTAGAAAGTTCATTGTAAGGACGACCAAAGGGCACAAACGACATCCCAGGTAAAGCTGGAGGCAGGATGTTGGCTTTCCAATCCCCTCATCGAGGCCGAGTTGGAACATACTGGGAACGTCCGGGTAAGCTTGCGCTTTCCCGTAAAGACGGAGTAATCGTAGTCCAAGTGGATGACAAACTCCCAGCTAGTGTCGGGTGAAATTGGACAGTGGGATCCAAACCAAAGGCGAGTATGTTTGCCTACATGTACAAGCCACCGAAGACATGGAGAAGCTTGATGAGGGCAACTGTGACGCAAAGCTTGATCACTAGACACCTGTGAGGCCAGGGAGAACGAACTATAATCTGCGACTACGCGGGTAGGATCGCGCCAGTCGGCCATGGGGTTTTGAGGGCGGTCAATGCAGCAAAGCACGAAGTCAGCTGAGGAGGGGAATGGAGGGGAGGGCGTAGCTGCGACGAGCACGAGTCTATATTACAGCAAACCACCGCGGAGCCGGAGATCTGGGATCATGATAGTGCGGCGGCGCGTATCGCCACTAGCCGCGGGAGATGATATATGTATATTTTTCGCAACGTCCCAAATCTGCACGTCACTAACAGCCCCGAATATCAAGGGTCGCCATGTTATATAGCCCGCAAGGCGATTCTTCACGCTTGAAACTGGTGAGTGAGCCGAAAACGCTACTAGTACTAGTACTTTGTTGAGGGGAATAGTAGGCACCCGGGCCCGGGCCGGAGATGTGTTATTACTGCCCTGTCATGTATCCGGTCTCGGATATCATCCGTACCTGGTGACAGCGCACATACCTTAAAAGTTCGGTTCATGGTCCTGGGGGCGTCACGGTGATACAGTATTCCCGCAACGGACACAAACAAGCACATAGCTTAGTCTAGCTAGGACTAGGACAGGGATAGACAAGAATCTCGTTCCGGTGCCACCGACGGCCCGCCGTGGGGCAGCTACAAGCTACAGCCTGAGTCGACTATCTCATAATGAATAGGGTTGGCTGTCTCACATTGCATAGTGACGGACCAGCCAAAATGGCTATGCAGTATGAGATTGTAAATCGGTCCGGACACTATGCAATATGAGACAGTCAACTGTACATGCAGCTGCACTGCAGCACACATGTGCAGGAAGTCATTTTTTGCCGACGAGCACCTGGCGTGAGCCGGATGACTATATGCTTCAGACTCCGAGTCAGTGAGTCACTAGTATGCCCCTCGCCGGCTGAGCTTGTTATGGTGGAGCATCTGTTAGTCTGAGGTTGGATTCACTGAAAGCAGACCACAGGACCAGTCTTTTGACGCAGCCCTGGCCCGCTTTGTAGCTCAATATCAAAATCCGCATTGCACAGAAGCTCAAGTCAAAGTGGCGTCCTGGGATGTCCACATTCCATTTCGGAAAACTCTCGATGTATTATCGCATCAAGTTTATCTCTCGCGATCTCTACAGTGCCGACAACAAAGAAAAGAGGCTGTGGTCAACCCAATACATGCCCAGCCAGCTCATTTATCGGAAAAGGGTGCCCGGTTGGTTTGATACAGGACTGATTAGTTAGATAGCTGGTGGCATTCGTGGGATCGCAGGCAAATTATATGATGCATCTTTGGTCTTCCTCCTGATGCCCTCATCCGCTGGTCCTTGCAACTCGGCCGAAAACCAGCCAAATACCTTGTCGACGTGGAATGGTTCACACCGTTCAGGCCATCTGCTATCCAGGATTTCAAAACATGGAGAACAACTGGCCAGCATTGTCCCGGTAGAGTTGATATATCAAAGCGTGCACCTCCTTCCGAACTTCCGACCTGTCGCACCCCGGGAATGGAAGTCAAACGTCCTCGATCTGTGCGAGATCTTCTATGTAAATCCCTTTTCAGACCGCTTTTCGCAAAAGAAAACCTAATTCACAGATTGGGTTTTTCTTGATGTTTGGCCGCAGTAGGAAGCTCGTGACACCCGTCTACTTTCAATCCGACATCTACCCTCCGTTTTTGTGCAATTCTCGAACCCACCATTGCCTCTGACCTCATCCTTGACCTGAGCTTTTGATTCCTTGTCCCCGCCCTCATCCACCTCTTCCGTGTCATCGTCATCACAGAGCGTCACATCGACTCGTTCAAACCAGTCGACCAATGACGGGGGCCAATGAAGTGGATTGTCATGCATCAACTGCTCCGCAAAACTCCCAAGATCTCCATCCACTGTTCCACTTGTCTCGAGGAAGCAGAGGAGCACCTTACCGCAAGACCACCTGTCAGCCTTGATGGGACTGTACACGCTTCGATCTCGGGCGCCATCCAACCTCGAGTGCCGTATACGCCTTCAACCATATCATCCTCGGTTGTTGTAAGGTGAGGCTTACCGTTGCGCTCGGAATAAGACGCCTTCGGGAATAACTGTTCCAATGTGCCCTGCGCCGATATGTCTCGACACCATTGACAAGCGCACTACCTATATTGCATGACCGAGGCTTGTGAGCAGACCCTAGCTAGGCTGCCACTCAAGACCCAGATGGTAAGGTGAACGTGCTGTCGCCATGGTCATGATCCATCTCCGTGAACAGGTTAACCGCGTCTGCGTCGAATGATAGATTCGGTGCATGTAAGCCTCAGAGCGCGCTTCAAGTCGCCAAACACGAACTACGTGGCGTTCTTGCGGTCGAGGCAATCCACGCAATTGGTCCTGCATATCCCGTTCTGGGGAAGCACCTTGTTGCACCAGATAGGCCCAGTGTCCCGTCGGGACAGAACTGTACTGTATGTGATAGCGTAGATGTCAGTGTAGATTGTGCTGTATGAATTGCACGACACTAAGTCGCGGCCAATGCCCTGCCAGCGGCCACCACATTGAATGTAAGCGTACTATGATGTCATGATATCATGTCCAGGGCAAAGCAACGGAGCACTGCATCGATTCCCGAAGTGAAAGGATCCACAAGACTGCGCGCGGTGGAACGCGCTGACGAGTTCTGAGGGAGTGAGAGGGCGGCGAAGGGGGAGCGAAGGCGAAGGCTGCAAAGCATTCTCGAAAGCTTGAGGAACGCACAAGAGAAATCACACAAGAGTGAGGAGGAGGAAATGGGCTCGCAAACAGCTCTCAAACGCTGCTGGCCCGGGGTTGCTTGCCCTTCAATTCCGCAGAATCAGGGCTTAAATACATGAGTAAGATCAGAGGAACACGTGGCGAAAATAGTAGAGTACGGTGTAAGTAAGGCTACGAACCTAGCGAACACAGCGAGAATGGACTGGAAAGTAAAGAGTGCGAACCAGAAGTGAGATACAGAGAAAAAGAAAGGGCACAATCCCCCCCCGCCACAAGTAGAGGAGCACAGACGAACACAGACCAGTCGAGTCGAAGGCTCAAGAACCGAGAAACCTGGCAAGACAGGTAACCTAAAATTTACGAAAGGGGTGCACCCTCAGTAGATAACCATGGGACGCCGCTGCAACCTGTGCGCAGGGAGCGAGAGAAGAATGAAAGAAACATTCCCAAAAGGGATGAGAACAAAGAGAACGCAAGGCACGTAGCTGGCCGAGGCGTAAAGTTTAAGCAGTGCGCGAGGCGGCACAGCAATGTACCTAAATCTAAAGAGAGACAAAGAAATAAGCGAGACAGGTGGTAGCGTTGTACACGCGAGTGAGGCACTGGCAGAGGGTGAGGAGGCGATGGCCTTGGCGGCGCACCGAGGTGCAAGGGTCGTTGCGGCATCACCGAGGTTAGCGGTTTTGAGGGCGAAGGGTACGAAGCGTGCGTTTTACGAGGGCAGCGGACCTTCAAGTTACAAGACATACAGTAATCGTGCGTACATTGAAACTTTCTGGTTACATGGAGACAACACCACAGAGCCTGGCGTCTGTGTCACTAGCAGCCGTTCTTGTCCCGCTGCCCTAGGAGACATTTCCTTACTGGAATTTGCGGCTCGGAAAGGATCTATAAGAGCACATGCAGGAAAACATCACGACCTAAGCCAACACGATTGTTGTTAGTCACTCAGGCTGCACCGTGACTGCTATATAGCTGGCGGCAATACCGGCAAGTTCTTATGAAGCTCCACGCTTCTTGTCTTGATATCAGTTTGGTTAAAAGCGGTATCTGTCGCTAGGGGGTTTTGTTCGGGCATGTGGTGGTGTAGTACTAGTACAAGCCGTGCACGCCCCCCGAAAATAAACAAGGTACACATAGGCGTGGAAGGTGGAAAGTGGGCTGAACCCATCGAGGTGGGTCTTTGAAAGCTATCGAATGAACCCATTCAACCCACATAATCGTTAATGGGTGGGTATAGTATCCCCTGGCGATCAGACAACGTTGCTGTCCTAAGATCTGTTACCTGATCGCGTTCTGGACTTGTTCCGTCGGAAGCTGCGGCGTCCTAGTGGACCGCTCCACCACCCTCGCCGTGTATACTCCTTACGAAGAAGTGAGGCAGCGAAGGACGGCTTCTTGCCTCACCTGACCGCTCCTTGCTGCCAGGTGCCACCAAAGGTGATTCGTTGGTTGTGCCATGGTCGGAAAGTCCGCGGTGCATACGCGAAGCACAGAGCGACGTGATGATTACTGAGCGACGAAAGAAAAGTTAGTCAGCAAAATGTGTACAATCTCCAAGCTGCAATCCAACCCACGCGCAGGAGTCAGGAACATCTGCGTTGGGATTGATAGTTAGATTTTCCTGTCAAGTCGTCGACGAACGTACCATATTCATTTGTTCTTGTTGAAGCGATTCGTCTTTCAGTACATGGTCTCAGTATGACAAGAGATAGCCATACCGTTCAAATTCAAAAGGATGAAAACCTGGGGGCCAACTATCAGCCATAGGTACTAAATTTGTCAGGATAGACGCACCATGGGGGGCATCTCAGCCAATGTGAAAGCTAAAATCCAACCCAGGCCCTATTTCCAGTGTTCTTTCAAAAGGATCAAAGTAACTGCAACGGTATGAAAAGGCTTACCTGCATGTAGAGGAGCCACCATATGCCATCCCTCTGGTGCTCTCCTTTCCAGCGCAAGACACCGATGAGCATGAAAACAAGAAGGACCAGGTCGGTAACAAATGTGGTGAGGATGCTGATCTTGGTATCCTCTGCATGGTGAAGTATACAACCACCTCCAGCATCGTACCCGCGGAATATGACTATGCCTGACAGCACCTTTCAGAAGATGAAGTACTTGGTAAGCCAAGAGATAGACGCACTATAAATGTAGGAGATCATTTCTGCGATCCAGGCAGCGGAGGCAATTGTGAGGACGACCTTGTTACGTTGCCAGAGTGCGGAGCTGAGAGCGCCAGGTTCAGTACACCGAAACGATAAAGCAAGCTAACTTACATGCGTAGAATAATTAACGCTGATGCGAACAGGAGCGTAAGGTACCCAAATGCCTGCGCGGTCGTTTGAAACTGAGATAACATCGTCGAAGAACCGGACTATCTTACAAAAGTTATGTCGATAACAGCCTAAGTTGGCTTAGTCTTCCTTTTCCATAGAGTAGCACAGGTGTCAAGAGTTTCCATACCTGACAGTTAATCCTATATGTCCCATCGAAACCTAGAAAGTGTACAGTAATGACGACCAAAGGGCACAAACGACATCCCAGGTAAAGCTGGAGGCAGGATGTTGGCCTTCCAATCCCCCCATCGAGTCCGAGTTGAAACATACTGGGAACGTCCGGGTAAGCTTGCGCTTTCCCGCAAAGACGGAGTACTCGTAGTCCAAGTGGATGATAAACTCCCAGCTAGTGTTGGGTGAGGTTGGACAGTGGGATCCAAACCGAAGGCGAGTAGGTTTGCCTACATGTACAAGCCACCCAAGACATGGAAAAGCTTGACAAAGGCGACTGTGACGCAAAGCTTGATCACTAGACACTTATGATGCCAGGGAGAACGAACTGTAATCTGTGGTTACGCGGGTAGGATGGTGCCCGTCGGCCATGGGGTTTTGAGAGCGGTCAATGCAGCAAAGCAAGAAGGCAGCTGGGGAGGAAAGTGGAGGGGAGGGCGTAGCAGTTGTGACGAGCACGAGTCTATATCAGCTACATCTACAGCGAACCACCGCGGGGCCGGAGATCTGAGATAGTGTGGCGTGTCGCTAGCCGCGGGAGATGACATATGTTTTTCGCAACGTCCCAAATCTGTGCGGCCCCGAATGTCAAGGGCCGCCATGTTATATTGCCACAAGGCGATTCTTCACACTTGAAAGTGGTGAGTGAGGCCGAGAGAAGACAATCCAGAGTTCACACGTGTTACTGTCCCGACTGGCATGTATCCGGTCTGAGATATCATCCGTACCCGGTGACAGGCTGACACAGCGCGCATACCTTAAAGTTCGGCTCATGGTCCTGGGAAGTAGATCTCAGAGTCGGGAAGGCGCTCGAACCCGCCATGGGCACAAACAAGCACAAACAAGTCAAGACTGACTACTAGTAGCTTGTCTAGCTATAGGATGGGGATAGACAAGTAGAATCTCGTTCCGGGGCTAGACGTGGGGCAGCTACAAGCTACATGCGGACACATATAAGTCTTTTTTTGCCGACGAGCACCTGGCGTGTCCGGCTCCACTACATGACTATACTTCCGACTCCGAGTCACTAGTACGCCCCGTCCCGCTCCTCGACAACCCCGAAACTCGCTTCCGTGTTTGGTTTACCCTCGTCAGCTTGTTATGGCGGAGCATCCGTCAGTCTGAGGTGTCAGCTTGGATTCACTGAAAGCAGACTACGGGACCGGTCTTTTGACGCACCCCTGGCCCGCTTCGTAGCTCAATACGCACCAAAACCCCCATGGCACAAAAGCTCAAGTCAAAGTGGCGTCCTGGGATGTCCACATTCCATTCCGAAAAACTTTCGGTGTATTATCGTATCAAGTTTATCTCTCGTGATCGCTACAGTACAAAGAGGCTGTGGACGACCCAATACATGCCCAGCCAGCTCGTTTGGACAAGTATCGGAAAAGGGTGCCCGGTCAGTTTGATATACTAGTAGGGCTGATTAGTTAGATAGCTGGTGGCATTCGCGGGATCGCAGGCAAGTCATTTATTCACATCGTCAGCCTTCCGAGTCACAGTCCAATACTGGCTGATTCAAGTTTACCCGGCCACTGCGTTGGACGTATACGACGCATCTTCACTCTTCCTCCTGATACCCTCGTCCCACTGGTTCTCGCAACTCAGCAGAAAACCAGCCAAATACCTTGTCGACGTGGGATGGTTCACACCGTTCAGGCCTTCCCCGGAGGCAAACTGTCTGTTATACAAGATTTCAAAACATCGTGCACATGGTGAACAACGGGCCAACATTGTCCCGGCAGAGATGATATATTAAAGTGTGCACCTTCTTCCGAACTTCCGACCTGTCGCACCCCGGGAATGGAAGTCAAGTAACGTCCTCGATCTATGCGAGATATCCTATGTAAATCCCTTTTCAGACCGTTTTTCGTAAAAGAAAACCCAATTCACAGATTGGGTTTTTCCTGATGTTTAACCACAGCAGGAAGCTCGTGATACTCGTCTACTTTCAATTCGACATCTACTCTCCGTCTTTGTGAACAGGATACACTAATGATGTCCTACCTGGCCAACCTTGTGCGAGCGCAGGCAGAGGTATCCGCGCGGTTGGCACTGGTGACAGCGTTGTAGTAGAAATACACGTACGACTTGCTGTAACTGTACCAATCATGACAGATCGACTCAGGCTTTGTAGTTGGCCGTTGGAACGCCGACATCGTTAATTACAAAAGTTCCTGCTACGACACTATTTCCCCTGACGCCATTGCCTTCTGACCTCATCCTTGACCTGAGCTTTTGATTCCTTGTCCCCGCCCTCATCCACCTCTTCCGTGTCATCGTCATCACAGAGCGTCACATCGACTCGTTCAAACCAGTCGACCAATGACGGCCAATGAAGTGGATTATCATGCATCAACTGCTCCGCAAAACTCCCAAGATCTCCATCCACTGTTCCACTTGTCTCGAGGAAGCAGAGGAGCACCTTACTGCAAGACCACCTGTCAGCCTTGATGGGACTGTACACGCTTCGCTCTCGGATCTCGGGCGCCATCCAACCTCGAGTGCCGTATACGCCTTCAACCATATCATCCTCAGTTGTTGTACGGTAGGGTGGGGCTTACCGTTGCGCTCGGAATAAGACGCCTCAGACTCCAAGCGCCCGTGGCACCAAACTGGGACTTTCCTTCCGTTCCGCGGGTTGTCTTTCAACTTCATCGACGTTCCAAAGCCGTCGAACAGCCGCGAGACAAAAAAAAGTCGAATAAAGACTAGCTTCGTATGTCCTTACTTTTCACTATTTTCCCTTCCCCATTGCTCCCAGTCGATACTGTTACATATCTTACTCGAATGTCGCCGTCTCACTACTTCCCATACAGGCCATCGCCGTCCTTCAGATACATCCTGACTCACTCTCCTTGACTCGGTCAACGTCATTCGATGCCACCTGAACGCTCGAACGACCCTCTCTCACTCAGTTTCGATTCGTTACCCCGCGCCCGACGTCGTTATCTTCACCGCATCGCCGCTTTCCCTGTCAGCCTACACTTCCCTCCTTTTTCTATATCAAAACAACTCTAGTATCAGTCGCATCGCGGCCAGTATTGGCGCGCACGCATGTATATAAGTACGATGTAAGCCCTAGTGAAAGGGTGTTATTGACTCGCCCTCTGTTCTCGAAACGTCTCTGCGTGACCTCCCTTTCTCGCTCTCTGTCTCAAATTCGTCGATTCTCGACGCATCAACTCAGGCTACCGTGCCTTCGCGTGCTCCTGATCGAACGACTTGGTTTACTCTTGCGTTCCCCCGCCGTCTCCTCCCTTCTCTCTCCCTCTCCGCCCTCTCTGCCTTGGCCTTGGCCTCGGTCTCAGCCGCCTCCTCGATCGTCACCTTCGCTACACCTCCGCCATCGTGGAGCTCTTTTACGTTTTGCCTGTTCGTCCTGTCCGTCTCGGTCGGGCTAGGACATTTCCGTTCTATCCCTTGAACGAGGGCTCAGGACTGAGGAACCAGGCAGAGCGAGTAACACGAAATTATGGAAAGGGGGTGTGCGAATCTACTAGTACTTTGTCGAGGAATAGGCACCGGAGAAGGCAATCCAGAATTCACATGTCTGTACTCAGACTCGGACGGATCCTAGAGAAGGTAAATCATAAAGAGTGGCGTGGCGGTGTACTAGTACTAGTACAAGCCGTGCACGCCTCCCAAAAATAAACAAGGTACACATAGGCATGGAGGGTGGAAACCCGTTGAGGTAGATCTTTGAAAGCTATCGAATAAACCCATTCAACCCACATATTCGCTAACGAGTGGGTACAGCATCGCCTGGCGATTTGACAATGCTGCTACCCCAAGATCTGTCACCTGATCGCGTACTCCTTACGGCGAAGCGAGGGAGCGAGGGACAGCTTCTTGTCTCACCTGACCGCTCCCTGCTAGTACCAACTGCCACCAATGCTGATTCGTTGGTTGTGCCATGGTCGGAAAGTCCACGATGCATGTGCGAAGCACAGAGCGACGTGATGATTACTGAGTGACGAGAGAAAAATTAGTCAGAAAAATGTGTACAATCTCCAAGCTGCAATCCAACCCACGCCCAGGAGTCAGGAACATCTGCGGTGGCGTTGGCGGTCAGCTCTTCTTGTCAAGTCGTCGACGTACGTACCAGATTCATGGGTTCTGTTGAAGCGATTCGTCTTTCAGTACGTAGTCTCAGTATGACAAGAGATAGCCATACCGTTCAAATTCAAAATGACGAAAACCTGGGGGCTGACTATCAGCCATAAGCAGTAAATTTGTCACAGTAGACGCACCATGGGGGGCATCTCAGCCAGTGTGAAAGCTAAGACCCATCCCAAGCCCTATTTCCAGTGTTCTTTCAAACGAGTCAAAGTAGCTGCAACGGTATGAAAGGGCTTACCTGCATGTAGAGGAGCCACCATATGCCATCCCTCTGGTGCTCTCCTTTCCAGCGCAAGACACCGACGAGCATGAGAACAAGAAGGACCAGGTCGGTAACAAAGGTGGTGACGGTGCTGATCTTGGTATCCTCCGTATGGTGGATCGTACAAACACCTCCAGCATCGTACCCGCGGAATATGATTGTGCCTGGCAACACCTTTCAGAAATGAAGTACTTGGTAAGCCAAGTAGACGCACTATAAATATAGGAGATCATTTCTGCGATCCAGGCAGCGGAGGCAATTGCGATGACGACCTTGTTGCGTTGCCAGAGTGCGAGGCTGAGAGCGCCAGGTTCAGAACAGCGAAATGATAAAGCAAGCTAAGCTTACATGCGTAGAATAATTAATGCTGATGCGAACAGGACCGTAAGGTACCCAAATGCCTGCGCGGTCGTTTGAAACTGAGATAACATCGTCGAAGAACCGGACTATCTTACAAAACCTATGTCGATAGCAGCCTAAGTGTGGCTTAGTCTTCCTTTTCCATAGAGTAGCACAGGTGTCAAAAGTTTCCATACCTGACAGTTAATCTTAGATGGCCCACTGGCACTGGAACCTAGAAATTGCATTGTAATGACGATTAAAGGGCACAGACGACATCCTAGGTAAAGCTGGAGGCAGGATGTTGGCTTTCCAATCCACTCATCGAGGCCGAGTTGGAACATACTGGGAACGCCCGGGTAAGCTTGCGCTTTCTCGTAAAGACGGAGTAATCGTAGTCCAAGTAGATGACAAATTCCCAGCTAGTGTGTTGTGAGAATTGGGATCCAAACCGAAGGCGAGTCGGTTTGCCTACATGTACAAGCCACCCAAGACATGGACAAACTTGACAAGGGCGACTGTGACGCCAAGCTTGATTACTAGACACCTGTGAGGCCAGGGAGAACGAACTGTAATCTGCGATTACGCGGGAATAATCGTGCCAGTCGGCCATGGAACTCTGCGAGCGGTCAACGCAGCAAAGCAAGAAGTCAGCTGGAGAGGAAAACAGAGGCGAGGGCGGAGCAGTTGCAACGAATGTGAGTCCATACCAGCCATATTTAAACCACCGCGGGGCCGGAGATCTGGGATAGTGTGGCGTGTCGCTAGCCACTGGAATTGAGATATCTTTTCCGCAACGTCCCAAATCTGTGCGCCATTAACAGCCCCATGTGTCAATATAGCCCGCAAAGCGATTCTTCACGGCTGAAAGTGGTGAGCCGAAAACGCTACTAGTACTTTTTTGAATAGGCACCGGAGAAGGCAATCCAGGGTTCACACGTGTTACTGCCCTGACTGTCATGTATCCGGTCTCAGATATCATCCGTACCCGGTGACAGCGCGCATACTATCACGTATCATCGCACCGTGACGACCTATCAATCGTGAGTCTGCTAATTTCTCCACTATTTGCAACCCTCTCCATTAGTTCCTCTACAATACACTTCTAATATAGTATACAATGCTATCACAGGTGGTCTGAGGGAAAAGATACATTAATCATTGAGTGCCTTGCTTTGCCTCTCTTTCGTGAGATGTCTCGCTCGGGCGAAAGCGGAATTTCAATCCTTGTTTACAGTAGTCGTGAGACGCGTTGCGTGGATGCAGACAAGTGCCATTGCCCTCACGAGAGCGGAGAATGAAAATGGCTTGCTGGCGTGATGTGACTTCCGTAACTCACGATTGATAGGTCCTCACGGTGCGATGAACATGATAGTACCCTAAAGTTCGGTTCATGGTCCTCGGGAGTATCTCGGAGTCGGGAAGGAGCTTGAACAAGTACAAACAAGTCGAGACTCGGAAGTAGAATCTCGTTCCGGGGCAGTTTCCGGAAAACGTAGGGTAGCTACAAGCTACATGTAGTACATATGTAAGTCTTTTTTTGCCGACGAGCACCTAGCGTGCCCGGCTCCACCGCATGACTCGGACCGTATGCTTTTACCTTCAGCTCCCCATGCGATATCGAGCTATTTTATAGCAGGAGGTGGAACACCACTTCGGAGAGAAGGGTTTACCTTATGAAATAAGCAGTGCCTGCTAGTGATGCGATAGGGAACGGGATTCTCTTCATTTGACTGAAGGAGAGTCAAGCCGATCCGTATCTGACAATTTATCTTGAGGGTGAGTCGAATGCAAACTGTGTAAAAATAACAAAGCACATCCGTATTCCTGGAAGGAAGAAGTCGAATCCGATATTTTAGACAGAATCCCGTGTAAGCGAGAGTGACGATGGCATAGACAAACTCGATAGGTGAGACTAGTAGAAAACCTGAACCAATGAAGCCCCTGTAAACCTGAGAGATGTATGGAATTCTGCAGTGATGAGAGCGTAGCCTGATCGATTGTCAATGGTCCGTGGCGACTCTGGCGAGTAAACCAACACAGCAAGGTGAAGCGTCGGCGTCAGAAAATAAAGGGGTGACACCAAGTCAGTAGCTGCGTTCAAGCGAGCAAGTCAAGGCGTGTTATCGAAAGTAACATGCAGTAGAAGACGTGGTAGGTATGCCTGTGCAACGAAAGTGCAAAGTCCATATAGTGTGGGAAAATAAAAGTGATGAGTTCACCTCGCGGACCGGCCCCGGCGCGATCCATTGGCAGATCCTCCGAGTCGCTCGCCGCCACATGACAGCTCGAATTGATGAGCTGGCACGACTTTCATTTCCTGACCTCGCGTGCAATACTGTTCCGCGCCCATAGCATGTCTTAGGTGTTATTGTCAAGGAACGTCCAACTACCAGTCACGGTGATGGTAATGCCAGTTGCTCAGTTCTGGCGCTCTCACTGCTCTTTGAGTTGACCCAAAGCATAAGGACAATCTTTATGTATATCATGAATGAGGACGTGGTGAGCAATTATTTCGACCCGAGACAGTGGAGGCCCTGGGCACTGTATATTGCCTGGCACATCGATTGCATCGGTGCAGACCAACAGTCAGGGCCCGACATCGGCTCCATCTTCGTGGGGATTCGGTACTGGAATTCTTAAATGAGTCCAAGACTCAAGTGCCCTTTCTAGGACGTCACATCTAGGCAAAGTATTGCAAATACTTTACCGACTTTTGAGACGAGAAGATCCGTGAGAACATAGTAATCGTACATGCAACCCTCCAGCTACATGCTAGTGTAGAGCAAAACTGCTGTCCGTAGTACTACAGTGCCCGTCACCAGTTCACGACTTGCCTCTTTGGTGTAAAGTGGCTGAAAACTTCCACCTATAACTACAAATTTTCATCACATTTTCCAGGCCCAAAAACACTTGGAATGGATAAGTATATGTTCCAAGAACCCCGCTTGTGCTTTGCTAAGGAATTGGAGGAGGTCGAAATTCTAACACCTCCCGAAAAGTGAAACAGCTTAGTAAGCATCTATATATGGTAACTCCTGCTATATTGGGAAGCACCCCACCCCACCTCATCCGCTCATTCCTCGATTAACAATGTTAATGTCCATCATGATCCTCTCATCTACTCACCTATGAGACTTGTATTTCTTTACAGCATATGCAGCTTGTCTCACATTCAGTCCAATCCTGCTAGGTTAGTAGTTAGAGCCAGTAGTGTCATGGTAACATTTCCAAGAATGCCCTGTTTGGTATTTTCTCAGCATTGGGCAGCTCGACTCCTTCTATTCCCTGGTGACATTGCTGGAAGATTGATAAGCTTAGTTATGTGTGGCCTCAAAATGGCTCAAAACTCTAGCAGTGACAATTTTTTACTTGTTCGAACGTCAGGAAAAGTGAAACAGCGTGGAAACAAATTCCCTAAAGCGGTTCCGATGAAGTTCTCAACGTGAATCGCATTCTTTTAGCTAGTTTCTTCCCACAGAAATATTTTCAAGAATTCTACTATTTTATTTTGGCTCCAAACCCAGGTGCTGGTGAGGTGGTGATGGGCACTGTATGAGACACTGCGCCTGCGCCGTGCCCGCGGCCTTGGTGTCTAAGCCGCGGTTCGATCGTGCTTGTGCCGCGGCAACCACTCCGAGTCACCGTAAATTGGGGGCCTCAAGTGGACTTTCCTCGGTTCGTTCGTTTCATGTCGTTTCATTCGTGCCATCATCAAGATCCAAGTAAGATATGCATCACGCAAAGGCATCGCGTTTCGTGACAACGGAGTGGCAAATTGCAGTAGAAATTCTATGCCGTTGACGCAAAGCCTCCTTACCCCAGATTGCCGCCCAGACTGTATTCTTATTTTACGCTTTTGGAAGAACTCTAGCGGACAGAAATTTAATTTATGTAGAATTACGAGCGGCACGTTTTTGAGCTCAGAAGCGTGTGCAGCTCAGTGGGCAGTCACAGGTAGAGTCACAAACACGAGCTTGGGACTAGGGTTTCCTTCTCCGGCTTTTCATATCTCTATCAAAGGAACTCGAATCGGGCCATGGGCTCGTCACATTCATATATCTCCGATCCTGCGAAGTTCGCTGCTCCCCTTGACGCCGAAGAGTGGAGAGAATACGACTATGTTGTCATTGGCGCGGGTAATTGAACGTTTGAATGTCCATGATCCCTATTGTCTAACTTCTGGTTTGTCTCTATGCAGGAACCGCTGGCTGTGTCGTCGCTTCCCGAATCACCGAGACTCCAGCGGTTTCTGTCTTGCTTGTCGAAGCCGGCGGACCGTCTGTATCCCTGCCTTTAACTTAGTAAATCACTTATCGTCCACGAACAGCCACGAACGCGAGATCTCCACAAAGATCCCTCTTGGCTGGCCGAAAGCCCTGAGGACGCCCATCGACTGGAATTTCTCCTCAGTGTACGCTTACTGTGCTCTTACCTTGATTTCCCCTAACGCCCCTCTAAAAAGACCACAATCCCGAGGGGCCGACCGAAAAATAGTTATCCCTCGCGGGAAGGTGGTCGGTGGCACTAGGTAACCCTCCGCGCCCCAGACGTAAGGCGCACGCTCAAACCTACGCAGTTCCATCAATGCTCTGATTTACCAACGTTGCTCTCCGGAAGGTTTGTCTTTTTGTCGCTCTTACAATTTCTCAAACTCCCTTGCTGCCTTTCAGACTTTGAGCAGTGGGTAAGATTGGGGGCTACAGGATGGAGTTACAAGGAGCTACTTCCGTATGTGTTTCGCGAGTCACCATCGCGTTCGTCTTCTCATTCGGCGGGTCAAGATACTTTGAAAAGTCGGAAAGTTTCACGCCTCATTCTGCGTACCCTGGAATTGTACCTGAGAACCACGGACGTTCCGGGCCTTGGAAGACGGGATTACCAGATGAATCAGGGGTATGTCCGAGTTAGATTGATGATGTACCGGCTAATCTTCTCTTCCTTCCATCAACAGCCGGTCAACAAGGCTATCATTGATGCCTGCGTGGAGCTGGGTGTGAAGCCAATTGGGCATGTGTTCCTCAACCACCGTCGTGTGACTTGCGCGTTTAATAGATTCGGTCAGGGATTTCAACTCTCCTCAGGGGTGCTTGGGTGCCTCATCTTTCACCTCTACCCTTGACGGAAGAGGCCAACGTACGTGCTCGGCACTCATGTGCTATTGGTGACGGATTAGTCCTATGGTTTTCTCAGGTCACTCCGTCGCAAAAGCTTACTTGTCGCCGTCCGTACTGCAAAGACCTAACCTGACTGTTGCAGTCCACACAACTGCTGAAAAAGTCCTTTTCGAGGATTCCCCGAACGAACCGCGGGCAATCGGTGTCCAGCTTTCGAAGTCAGCTTCCGCAAAGAAATACCGCGTCAAGGCGAAGAAGGAGGTTATCATTTGCAACGGTGCAGTGGGCACCCCCCATTTACTCCAGGTGTCGGGATTGGGTCCGAAGGAGGATCTTGAGAGGGCAGGCGTTCCTGTGGTTAAGGACCTTTCTCAAGTGGGCAAGAAATTCCATGATGTGAGTCTTCCGGGTCGTGGACGAGGCTATTTCGCAGGTGCCAACCCGAGCTTGTCCCTTTCAGCATGTTACAAGCGGACCAGTGACTATCAGGACCAAAAAAGGCTGGACTCTGGACTACCTTAATCATCCTGTCTCTGGGCTTTTGGCCCTATTCAAGTGGCTTGTGAACGGTAGAGGCCCCATGTCTGCTCTTGCGGTACCTGGCGCAGCTTTCATCCGCTCAGATGACAAGAGGTACGTGTCCACCACTACTTGATCTTCTTGACTGTGACGGGTTCATGAGCGTATCTTCTACAGCATTCGATTTGATGGCAAACTTGCTGGTAATGAACCCGAAATCCGTGATTTCACTGCGGGTCCAAATTCACCCGATATCGAGGTGATGTGGTTCCCATGCATTACGGGAGACTTGAGCTCTCCTCCTCCGCGAGGTGTGCACGGCGTGACGGTTGTGAGTAGACTAGTTAGTCCATCGTTCTTTTGAGTCAATATTTCCTGCAGGGTGCCATCGTCCTTAAACCCGAGGGCTCAGGCACTGTTACTTTGAAGTCGTCAAGCATCTATGACAAGCCAGATATTGACCTAAAGTTGTTTCACTCACCCTTGCAATGTGCTTGTGCTGACTGTGGACTGGTGGTAGATTGTTCGAGTCCGAAAATGACTACAATGTCGCTATGAAGGGTCTCCGTTTCGCCCTAAGACTTGCACGGACAGAGAGCATGAAAAATATTGTGGACGTGAAACCACATTCTACAGACCAAAATGATCTTTTCTGGCCTGGCGACGCGGATCCTGACCAGGTTTGTGTCCTGTTCTCAGGAAGAAGCAGCTTTGTGACAATAAGTATCTTTCAGATCACTGACGATGAGCTGAAAACCTTCATTCGCGACCATGGGCTCACGATCTTTCATCCAGTAAGGCCACACACACTTTCATGGTTCCGTCCCACTTGACTATCATTATGCGGAATCCGTAGACGTCAAGCGCGCGTATTGGACCCTCCCCAGAAACAGGGGTAGTCGATGCATCGCTTAGAGTCCATGGCGTGCAAGGCCTTCGTGTTTGCGATGCCTCCGTCTTCCCTTCACAAGTGAGCGGCCACCCTGCTGCCGTTATTGTCGCGGTTGCGGAGAAGATGGCAGATATGCTCAAGGCCGCGCCATGAGCGCTCCGCCACATCACGCGCAAAGCCCTACATCTACAGGGTACGGCATTCGGTTACCCCTAAGTACTCATTCTCTTTGGAAACTGGATTGGATAGCACTGTTCAATATAGCGGGTTGTTCTCATGGGACCCTGGTGAGATCGCACCATTCAGGGCAATGCAGTAAGACGCGCTCTGTTTGTTGTGGCTCAATTGAAAGTGACCCTGGTGGTCTGGTAAATGCCGTATGGATATTAAACCTACCACCCGACACACTCTGGAAAGTGATGGTTATCATAATGTTTGACCTTTTTCTAAGTCATCCGAGTCTGTCATACGGCATTGAACGCATGGGATGAAAGCTAAGTCTGTATGCTAGTACGAGAAATCAATATCTCTGCTTTTTCCTATTGTTCTATGATGTATTGACTGGTATTTCATTTGCGCCGAACGCTGACACTGGCAGCTATATTGTGTTCAAGTTGCTTGTAGTTCTCACCTAGTCACGGTGGGCCAATCAAATTCCCTGGCAACACCTAAGCAATATCCGACACGACCGTGTTGGATATCATCTGCTGACGGCCTTATTCACTTCGACAGACCACTACAACAGGCTGACTCGGAGGTCACCAGTTACTAGTATCAGTTACCATGGACTAAGCTCGGAGTATTGCCTCGAAGGAAGGCATTAAGCCTGAATGCCACTCAGCCCGCTCAACCCCGTGGCCCCTGCACAACTGTACCCCCTGCTCCCAAGTACCCCCATCATCTTTCAAGACTGACACTTGGGGTCGATGCTCACTGAAGTCCACTCATATCCCCGTACCTCCAACCGGTTATGGCCACTAAACCTCAGGACTTCGTCGAGGGGAGTTCAGTCTTTACGAAGTGGACAGGGTTCCCAAGAAAGATAGATAGAAACAGCGACAGTAATTGATTAGTTACCGTAGTAGCTCCGAGGCGTACGTTAATGGATTGGAGGAAAGGGGGGCACCATTATGGGTACGATATTTCTTTCAGTACGCGTGACGACCACCATGATAAACAAACTTGATTGGACACGTACCACTCCATGAAAACATGTTGGCTGTGATTAATGTCTCGAGCATGTGGCATCTTACGAGAGAAGTCCATCGAATTAAACCCCGTTGCGTCTCCAGTCTCTGTGCGAGAATCAACGACACACGCATGATGGTACACCGCTTTTAGCGGAACGGAAGAAAGACATATAAACCTCATTGCCACCTATCGATGCGCAAGTGAAAAAAAAAAAAAGAAAGAAAAATCATTTGAAGAGATAATCGTAGAAGCTGACCCTTCCGTCCCTATCGCGATTCACAAGGTTCTTCGCTGTCGTCATCACCCTGCCCGAAGACCGAGGAGGCTTTCTGCGCGCAGGGGAACGGGAGGGAGACGACCCTGAGCGTGCACGGTGATGATGACCCCAAACCGCGACACGCGCGCGGAGCGGTGGCCGGGGCGTCTCGTCATCGATCGCTAAGGGCACCACTTCGGCCGCTTGCTCGAGATCGCTATCCTCACCGCCATCGCCAACCGCGGAGTCGGTTTCCGCGTCGGCGTCCACATCCGATGCGATCTCCGAGAGTGAGGCCGTCACTGGCTGTCCGCGCGCCGGGAGCTCAGCGCCGTCCGACGTAAAGTCCGATTCTGAGAGGGCATCAGAGCCACTGTCGATCGATTGGATGTCGGACAGTGTCGAGGGCACATCGGATTCGTCCAGCGAGAGCGAGGAAAGGTCGACGTCGGTGGTGGGTGGCGTCGCGAGCGCCGCGCGCGTAGCTGGGTCCGGTCGCGTCGCGTTCGGGCGCAGGATATGCGTAAGGCGGTGGGTAGTGGTGTCTTTACCTGGAAACAACAGCGACCACGATAGCGCCCCCCGTAATCAGCACACACGGCGCATCTACATCGGCCCCCAAGCAGCTCGACGCGGACGTACTGAAGCTGACGATGTTGTGGTACCGCGCGCAGCAATGCACGACGTACCGCGCCCACGCGTCGTCCTCTATCCACCAGACGAGCCGCTGCGGGCTGCGTTCAACCTCGCGGATACCCTCCTCGCCTGCGACGGCACGCCCGGGGAACCGGCATCCCTGCGGCTCCCCGCCCGGGTTCAGCACGACCGCGACTTCGCCCAGCCAGCGCATCAACTCGTCCTCGACACCACGCACGAGCGCCTGCGTGCGAGCGCCGGAGCGCCGAAGAGCCTTGCGCATGCCGCGCAGCGAGAGGCTGAACTGCCCCGCATTGCTCGCCTTGGCGTCCGGCGCGGGAGGAACGGTGGCGGGGAGCGGCGCGCTGCGCGGGAGGTACGGCGGGAGCGGGATGGGAAAGGTAGCGTGGAGGGCCGGTGGGGAAAGCTCGAGATCGCGCTTCGATGGCGCTGCGATGTGTGGGTTGTCCGTGAAGCGAGCTGCACATTTGTTGAGCACCGAAGCGGTTTGCTCATGGCGTCAATAGCGCGTGGATCGTGGAACAAGACCCACCATTCTCCCGTCGTCGTACCCAACGCTTGCCCTCGTTATCATTCCGGCGCCAGATCTTCTTAGACTGGACGGGGCTGGGAGCGGATGGTGACAGTGTTGGTTCAACAAGGTGAGCATAGCGAGTAGCCAATCCGGGGTTACGAAGAATGGACGGAAAGGATAGAGGTACTGGCCCTTTATCCTCTGCCGATGCAGATACAGACGCAACAGCAGTGGTGATTGAGGGTGCCTCCCCTTGAGTCAGGGAGGGAGATACGGGCTTCAAGTTCAAGTTATCCTGAACCATGCTGCTTTCTTGAGCTGTGGAGTGATTCAAATGTAGGATTTTACACAGAACTTGCCAAGTACGGACGAGTTCAAGTTGTATATGAAGCGAGAGGACGAGTCACCGAGGCGGTGACTCGGACTGGGCTCCGCGTCTCCGAGTTAGCGAGAACGTAACCTAACTCTGCCTGACTCGACACGCAGCGACAGCGACAACCACCACCATGGTCTCAAATACGCGTACATGCTGGATGCGAATGTAAAATACCTATCGCTACGCTTTGGTGTCTTAGGTCTGAGCACCAAGGGTCGAGATGTATCGTGGGCTAATAAGCAGCAGGCTGTGCCCATATTGCTGCGTGCACCCCGATCAGAAACGCGCGCACAATCATACTGTACTATGGACCAGCGTCCAGTGTCTGTAATTCCCATTGCAAGCCAATAGGGATTTGTATGGCGGGGTATCCCTTTAATAGCGTTTAGTTCGTTGATTGCTACTGCGAAAGCAAGATGCGCAAACCAGATGATTTGTCCCCGACGAAGGACTGATTACTGCAAAGAAAAGGAAACAACCACCAGGATGTCTAAAACCGTCGCTCCCGACTACTCACACCCCCACCGATGGGTGCCTTACGCTTGCGGAATAAGCTGCCTTGAGACGGGCCAGTTTCTCCAGAAGGTGTGACTGCCTCTTCGACTTTGGCAGGTGAAGGTTCCTTTTTCACCGACATATCAACGGCGGGGGCTAATATAGGTTTCACGTCCTCGTCCGCGTTTGGAGGATCTGGGGCGGCTTTTGTTGCTATCTCTGTAGACGCAGTGTCACCCACTGGTGCAGAACTCGTTGCACCATCTCTGTTGTCCACTGGCTCGCCTGCTTTTTTCCATTTGACTGGGGCCCACTTGGGCACAGCGGTAGCCTTGGCGTCGCCAGCTGCTGAGGAGGACTGCTTGTCTTGGCCTACTGCTTCCTCTCCCTTGACTTCCACTTTCGTTTTTGTCTTGATCGCAATGATGCCGGGGTCGTAAATTTCCCCAAGGCCTACTGTGGCAGTCTTCTTCCGTAGCTTCCAGCGTCCTTCGTCATCCTCTTCGGGGTCTGGCGCAGTGCGTTTGTTGCTCGTCTCCTGATCATCCGCAACGTCCGGCGTGTCCCCTCCATTTTGTATTGTTTCTTCTCCTGTCCCAGAGGGAGGTTCTGTAGGAGTTGACTCTACAAACTGCCACTCGCCAACGATTCCCTGCGTCCTGCGACGCTCCGCCTCCGCGCGGGCGCGCTCTATATCCGGATCCGTGTAGCCTAGTGACTCTGGGGTAGAGTAATCCGAAATTCCACCAGATTTTCTGGGCATTCGGCTGGAAGACGTGGCCGCAGGAGAGGAGGAACTCGTTGCGGCTGTGTACTGCGCTCGACCCGCTCCAACATCCTGAGCGAATGCTGCATTGGCAGCCTTTGCGAAGGGCCATCAGACAAAGCGTGATGGGAGAAAAAGAAGGGCGAGGACGCACCTGCTCTATTCTCATCATCTCCCTCTTCTCCTCGTCGGCATCCTTCTTACGTTTCTCGCCTGCTTTGTAGAGGCCACGAACGAAACGTTCGACGTTGCCTTTATGTCGAAGGCCATTCTCGTGATGTTGTCGCGAAGGGACATCGTCCGCAATATAGACATCGCAATATTTGCAGAAATAGCGTTTCTTCGAGACCCAATATTCGCTCATTGGAGAGAAAAGTGTACTGACCAGGGCAGAAGGGCAAATGGGATCGCTGACTAATACAGATAAGATCAGATTCCGAGATTGACAGGCACGCCCTATTATGTAACAAAACGGTAGCAACGTATTAATCGTAGTCGCCTAGCCGCGGTAACCGAATATGGATGGAATCTCCTGTTCAATTTCCCTCGGCAAAATAGTCTTTCTCGACAGCCCCATGGTGCCCCAACCCGTCTTAGAAATGGAGGTAGTCCCAGATTCGAAGGACAGCTTCTCTGATTCCCAGGTGCACATAAATGTCCTCTCTCGTGAGGCTACTGTCCCCGCCTCCTATACTACTGGTACAGCGATGTCAACAACCGCAGCGCCTTATCGACTGTACAAGCGGCGGTGGATTGGAGTGTTTGCTATGGTGAGTAAAAATTTTTTCTGTCCACAATACCTGGCAGGAGGGCGAGACGTATGGACAGTTTATCCTAGAGGCCGTCAGTGCGGCCAGCGGACCTTGGTTTGGCCCCATATCCAACAATGGTACGGCGCTTTGCTTAGGGCTTCCCCCAGAGATTACTGACCTGTCTGTCAGTCGTCCGTGATTTCGGATTCACTTTGGACCAAGTGAACTGGTTAGGCAACATCGTTTCATGTGTATACATCCCCACAGCCGTCTTCACGCCTATAATTACCAAACGGTATGGAGTGAGGAGATGTGTAGGGCTTATGTCTCATCCACGCAGGGCACCCTCTCATTCCTCTTGTGCAGTGTGACATTGCTGCTGTCGCAATCCTATTGTCAGCATGGGTCCGGTACGCAGGAACTGCTCGATCGTTGCCCAAGGGTGGGGCCTATGCTCTCATCATTATCGGCCAGGTGAGAAAGCACCGCGAAACGCTGTTCTCTGTCCTTTGTCTCATACCTCCTCAGGCGCTTTCTGCAGTCGCGCAACCAGTATATCAGATTTTGGCCCCAAAATATTCAGAACGGTGGTTTGATTTGAAAAGTCGTACAACCGCGACGATGATCATCTCGATTGGTAGAGAACGTTACGAAACAGTAACCCCCACAACTGACTTGTTCTTGCGGCAGCAAATCCTATTGGAGGTGCTGTGGGACAACTTCTCTCACCCATCTTCTCGGATACGCGCAAGTCCGTAAGTGCAGGTTCAATATACCCTTTCGTAGCGAGCATGCTAACATGATATTCAATACCCAAGATCCTTGTATTAGCTATCATGTCGACTGTGGTCGTCCCCTTAGCCTTCCTTATTCTCGAGGCACCGCCGACTCCCCCCTGTACGTGACGTTTTCACATCCAGAACAGTTCCGGGGCTGAAGGCTGTCTTCGGTCAGCTTATTCTGGCTCTCGCATTCCGTCGCCGTCCATCGTCTCGCTCATTCGAGCGGCGGCAGGGTTAAAATGCCCCCCAGAGACATACATGACATTGCGCGAACGATTCGATTTCGCCATTCTCGTTTCTGTGTTCTCAGCACTCCTTGCAGCGTCAGTCTTCTCGTTGACCTTCATTGTCTTCCTCCGTTTCTCATCCGCATCACCAGCGTCACCACATTTTCCATCCTAAGTTCTCAGTGGCTCGTATGCACCCTTTACAGCTTGTGCTATACGTGACACTGATCGTATCTCGTCCGCCTAGGCTCCCTATGGTTACTCAGATAACACTGCCGGTATTATGGGCGCAGCCCTGCTTCTGTCAGGCATTGTGGCCGCTATAGCCACATCACCAGTCTTTGATCGCATCTTGACTCATCACCTGGGACTCACCGTGCGCATCTTGTGCCCAATCATCGGAGCAGCTTGGTTATCTCTCATCTGGGCCGGTAAGGACGCCCCTTCTCCCTTTTCCGCTTGCACAATTCATCTAGCCCCCGCGCGTTTGTAGTGAAGCCACAAAACACCGTGACGCTCTATGCCATTTTTGCCATCATTGGGGTGGGCTCGATAACGCTTCTACCAGTCGGAGTCGAGCTCGGCGTCGAGCTGACGAGGAATCCGGATGGGAGCTCCGCAGTATTATGGCTCTTGTGCGGCACCCTCTTTGTTCGGTTAAAATGCCCCGCTAAACCCGATCTTCCTTTGCTTCTTTTTCCGCAGCGGAAATCTATTATGTGTCATCTTCGTTCTAGGTCAGCACCACCTTCTGCTCTCTACTGACGTCATCGACTCTCACGCTGACCTTTTTTTTTTTTTTCTTCGTCTTCACAGCACAAAATGCTCTCCGCGGCTCCCGCGCCGCAAACCCACCCCTAGACATGCATCGTGCGATCGTGTTCAACGGGATATGGGTATTCGCCGTCTCCGTGCTTGTGTTCTTCTTCCGTGGAAGGCAGGCGCGGCGTGAATTGGACGTGCAGATGAACGAGGAGCATATAGCACCGAGCATAGACATGAGCAAGGTAGTGACGTCTTCATCGCCAAAGCAACGAGAAGAGCAACCAACGAAGGCGAGAGGTGTTGTTTTCTAGCCCTGCAAAATCTGCTTCATCTATATACCTCTTTATCTATTTCCCTCCCATTTCATGCCAGTACCCCCTTCTGTTTACCCCCATCACCGCTTGAAGTGTCTGTATCCGGGCTTCGTCTCCATAATCCCACACTTATGATGCTGCCGCTTGTGAGAGTCGCTGGTGTCATTAATTCGGAGCAGGCGGGGACTTCCTAGAGAGGTTTGTCTTCAAACTTGTTGTCTTGCCGTAGGCGTGAACGTCGACAGAGACCCCTGACCATGAGAAGCGGCCAAGCACAAGCGCAGATACCTATCGAGAAGCCGCCAGCCGGCGGTAGTGCTTCTGGGCGCAAGGCGCGTAATCCAGACCCGGTTCTTCGTAGGGTCCACTCAACGATCAGTCATGACACAACGCCTGCGCGTATATGCATCGAGGTAGTATTATAGGCGCCGCGTGCTGCAGGATGCAAAGACAAGACTCGCTCATCAAATCGATCTTCCGATTTTTCTTTCCGTTTCCTTGCTTCCGAAAACTAGTATTGGGACGGGAACTCCGTCTAAGAGGATCCTAGGCGGCCTGCACCTATTGTATGTACTCAAGTACACGATATTGGATCGGTCGGTGTTCAAAGCCTTCAAGCATCGGACGACTTCTTAAAGCCCTGGAAGTACTTCTCTCGAAAGTCGCGGTGAGCGGGGATGTGGGTTGACGACGATGACGAGGCGTTTCCCATTTCTCCTTCGCCGCCGGACGGCGCCGTTTGCGACTCGAACATCGGAGGCGGGTACGACTGGGACGTCACTTTGCGGATCGTTATCAACTGGGAACCGCAATTGATCAGATAGTAAGCGCAATACGGACGGTGAGGGGGGGTGCGGGTGTGTACGTACCCGCCGGCCCCACGCGCCAAAGTCCTGCAACGAGTTCGCAATGACCTCCATGCCATCACAAAGCATGCTGTCCAGATCGAGCTCCTTGTACTCGTCTATCACGGTTGGCAAAAAGAAGACCAGGCGTCCGCCGGGCTTTAGGAGATACCTTGCGAGGGAGACGAGGTCGACTGCGAGTGCAGACAGCTCGTACGGTTTGGTGGGTGGTACATACGGCTGGTCATCCCTAGAAGGTAGAAATCATGTCGGAAGACTGTTCTGACGTGGGAGCACATACGCACGCGCGTAGTCGTGGAGGAACAGAGGAATCAGCCACCCGCTCTTTTTTACGGCCAAGACGCTTTGCGCCTGCTCGGACGCCATCTATTAGGGGTCAACGTTCTGCCTGGAGTTGTGGTTATTGCGTCTCTGGAGGTGCGAACTTACAGGGAGGATCGGTGATGATGGCGTCGAAGAGCCCACCGCATCGCCAGGGATTTTGCGTGATATCGAAGGTGCACAAGTCCAAGATGCGCTGTCGGACACCATATTGAGCTGCAGCGCGCATGATGCCCGGTTGCGCCTCTGCAAGCACGTCACTGAGAGTCGCATTTTCGATGGGGTGACACACCTTTCCCTCGCATTTGTCGGCCATCGATGTCCGAACCGAATACAAACGCACCAAAATGAGCAGTTGTCTGTCATTGCGATATCATTGATGACGGATATGATGAGACAAGGTGTTGATACCGTACATAGGCCATACTGCCTGTACCTATAAATGGGTCATAGATTAACTTTCCCGGTGAGGCCTGTCATGTGGCGAATCAACGAAGAAGCGACAAGATGACAGATAGGGTGACAATTACCAACGTCTGGTTTGCCATGAGAAGAGATATTTCAGCTTCCATGCTTGTATTACCAAAGTATTGCCTTTTTTTAACGTCGAACATTTTGATCAGCGGACGCGCGCTGCCTTCTTCTAACTATACAGGCATAGCAAGTTGATCAGAAAGGTCAAAGACGTGACCGGCAGCCTCTGCGCACCAACCTGCCAAAGAATATTTCGCGAAGATCACTGGCATCTTCACGCCTCTGCCGAGTGGTGTCCTGGACGTCTCTGTCTGTTTAGTCGCACCGGGATTAGCTTTAGCCCTCGAGCGTCACATTGTAGTCTCGGGAGCACGCACATTCTTCGAAACAGCCCATAGTGACCTCTGGGTTGATGAGGTCGATTCTGCCCATAAGTTCCATATATGCGAAATCCTCGATGACTTGGCATTGTCGCGCCTTTGAGATAGAGTGGTTGTAGCCGTTCACGGAGAACTTGAAGGATGTGTTTGGGATATACTTATCCCATAGATGCCGCGAAGATCTGTTTCGTTCGTGCAGCTCTTCATAAGTGTGGCCCCTGGCGTACAACTCGTACACGGATCTTTTGCCCCACGTGGGCCGTGTGTCAACATCGAGCAACTCTGTGATAGCTTCAACAGGCCGCCTACTTTATCAATATGCATCTCCTCGCAAGCAATCGCACGTGCACCTCCTGTTCCAGAGCGAGGACGCCGAATGGTCGCGACGGGTCGAAATCATCCGTTATGCTCAGTGGGAAACCATGGAGCTCTGCGATGGATCGTAGTTCTGGGACACGGAAATCTTCATGGGCTTGCGCAAATACAATGAGATATTGCTGTGATGGCATAGGAAGATGGTTCGCGGACAGTGGCCCGGTATCTTGCATCGGGACCGAAGTCGGCCGCGATTATTATCAGGGCCCAGATCTGGCTATCAACCTTCCTTCTCATTACTCCGCATCCCAAATCTCCTCTCCGATGAGCGGATTTCTACGCCATGGAACCTGTAGACGTATACAGCATATTCCAAGCGATATTGGAGACAATTGAACCCGGAAGCCGTACACTCCACCCCTCATCCTCCACGCAATCCAATCAAGCTCATCCAGCGTTGTTTTACAGTCTCAGATGAAGCAGTTGAAAAACTGAGCGTTCTCTTCTCCGAACAACTTTTGCTGGCCGCCCTAGACCTCATTGATAGAGACTGTGGTAAGAGAAGCCCCTATCAACTCCACGAGTCCTACTACACTCAGCTGAAAATCCCCCCTTGTTTCCAAGTGATCAAGTATATTTCGCCCTGGGGCCGAAGCCACTTTTGCGTCCTCGGGATGACCGGCTCTTATACCGTCTTTCCGAGCCTGCACAAATCCTGTCTCGTCCCGTCCTTCTGCACATGCCCAGCTTTTGCCTACGCCGTGTTGATATCCCACTCTCAGATTACGGTGCGTGTTCCTGCTCGGTTCTCTCCCTTCTTTCCTTGGTACGACAGGAGGCATATCCAGTGTAAACACGTTCTAGCCACGCTGATCGCGCAGCGCCTATCAAAGTGCGTCGTGCGCGAGATAGGCAAGGAAGAGTTTGTGTCCGTTCTTGCGCGACAGAACCCGGACATATAGCAATACTCTCAACGTCAACGCCTAGCAAAACGGCCCACGTTTAACAAATTATATATAATGAAGCCCCAATATAGTCTATCGTGTGTATGGATATTTCAGAGAGAAATTAGCTCGACAAATGAAAGCGAACAAAGAAGATTAAGTTAATTAGGCAGGATCTCTATTTAGGACCCTCAAGAGCAGACCCCATCGTTCTCGTCACGCGACAGGTCCATAAAAATTCGCAGGAGAGACTGTTCTAATCTTGCCCTCAATTGTCTTGGTCTTCTCTTTGGCTGCTCCGTTGTCTTTCCTGTCTCGCCCAGGCTCCTCTTGCATTCGCCACACTCGCCAGTCGAGCACTTCTGCGTACTCCATCAGGGCACGGACGAGTGTCTTGAGCTCGTTCTGTGTAGGAAGAGGGCGGCCACCTTTGGCCACCCGCCCTTCCACCTTGCCGTTGTCCAGCTCTCTGTCCGAGTCAGCCTCCGAGATGGACGACAAAGACGAATTGGGTGCAGAATCATCCTCGTCAGAAAGCGGCGTCAGATTGCTCGACGTAGCGCTAGAGCGCGAGTCGCGACTGCTAGTCTTCAGCGAGCTGCTACTCCTTGCGGTTGGGAGTGGCCGTCCGTCCGGAGCAGACGCGTCCAGCACGTCTCTGCCATCGCCATTGGTCGGATGCCCCTCCCCCGCGATCCCGTTCCTGATCGCGATCCAATCTGCAAGCTTGCGGATCTCGTCCGGCTGCCAGAGTCCCCACCAGCGTTCGACGTCGCCATCCTCATCTTCGTCGGCGGGCATGAATAGTCCATCGGCGGGCTTCTTCCCCCAGACGGCGACGAACCACCCCCAGCGTCGCAATGCACTGCGCTCGTCTGCGCTGACAATCGCGCGGCCGTGCGCTTTGCCGCCTTTGCTTGTGTCGCCGGCCAGGAGCGCCTGGGCTGCCTCGCGCTCGGCTATGCTTGGAGTGAGCGCCAAGTATATGCGGCGCTCATGGTCGAGGCCCAGTGGGGCGAAGCGTGGGGCATGAGCGTGCAGCGAAACACGTTGGGCCTGCTCGAGCGCATTCAAGCTGCGCTTGTACTCTGTTCGGGCCGCCTTGTCCTACAAAGTGCAAGCTCACATCTCAGTCCAGTTGTCGGGACCACTGGAGAGAAGCCGTACCGGGTTGTTTTTCTTCGTCCCCTCCCATTGCTCGCGGATAGCCTTCGCTCGCTCTTTCTCCTCTTTTACACGCTCTTTCACCTCCTTAACACCTTCGTCAAGTTCGTCACGCACAGCTTGAATGTCCATCACCATTTCGATCAGAGGGAACACGACAGGGACGAGTTGCGCGGTAGTCGTGACATTCACCCCGACGCTGTTCAATGCCCCGCTGCGCGTAGTGCGCATTCTCGTGTGCTGGGGAGGAGGAAGTGGATCTGGGAATATCCGCTGGTTGTCCATCTTCTCGAGCTCGGCGCGTAGACTCGCAAGTGCACCCCACATGCGGCTCAGGTTAGCACGGGACGCCTTGATCTCTTGTATTGCGTCCTGGATAGCCTTCTTCCTCCGGTTGTCACCAAGTTCGAGTTGACTGTCCAAGATTAAACCGAGGAGCCCAAGGAGGATTGCTCGGAGGCAGGTCTCGCCTACCCATCCCATCTCCACCTCGATATCTTGCTCTATGTCAGAATCATCCTCGTCAACTTCATGTGACCGACGCCCGCCAATCTCCTCCAGCTCTTCCAGGTGTGTACGAGACATGTCCAGTAACTTGCTGAATCGAAGAACAAACTCTCGGATCGCAATGCGCGGCAGCGCCCGGTCGAGCGTAAATGACGGTGGAACTGGTACGGTCGTCCAAACAACCTTGGGGAGAGGTTTCGCCTTTCGAGTAGCGGGCACTCTTGGCCTTGGGGCTGCGGTCCTGGATGCAGGTTTGGGTACTTTGGGTTGCTTGGGCCTCTTGGAGGCATCTGAAACTTGCCTGCCTTTGCCAGGGAGAATACCAGTCATCTTAACGTCACCGTCGAGCATAACGGCGACCGAGTCAGCTCCAGTTTTCTTCGCTACCAAGGTCAAGTTGCTAAGAATAGACAGAGGTGAGGGGCGAGGATTCGCAAGGCGAACTGAGACATACCCAGTAGGCTCAAGACCCTTGGCTTTCCGACACGCACGGCAATTACACTTGCCAAGGCAGCGTGGACATCTAGGGAGGGCAGGGAGTTAGTGGGCGATAAAAATACAACTGGTCACACTCACTTGAAAATGTAGCCTTGCCCTTTATCATGCCCAACAATCTCTTTGGATAGAGCATTGATGCCGCGGTCTTTGATCTCGTCTAGGTCCTGGCCATAGCGATTCTTAAGACATGATCTACAATACTTCGCCTTGCAACGGGCTACTGAATTAGTAGGGGCCTTGATCTTATAAGTACAGTACAGTCCAACTAGGGAAGGGATTCAGAATGGTGGCCATGTGCGTGATTAGGGCCAGCGTCAGTTCACCTGAAGAATCACGTTTCTTATTACACTGGTGGCAGTAGAAGAAACCATTGGGAAATTCTGGAGTCGCGTTTGACGCTTCCTTCTGGGTACCTTGAGTCTTAGACGTCGTAGCAGAAACTTTTCGTCTTTTCGTCTTTGTGTCAGGGGCGTGCTGTTCTGTTTCGTCAAGTTTTCCCTCGGGTCGTTTGCGTTTAGTGATTGCAAATGAAGAGCCCGCGCTTGACATGTTATGCGCGCGTAGTGGAATAAGTGGGTTGTGGGAGTTGTCAGTAGTGTGAGTGCCGATCGCTCCGGATTTGCCAAGATTGTATGGGGAGCGTGGAACCAGAACGTAGACTTCTGGAAGTTTGCGCAACCTAGAGGAGGTTGTGGAAGCGCGTTGAGCATGGACAGGCGATGGGCGCATAGACATGAGATGATAGTGGTTGGAGATAAACCACCTTTCTGACCTCGCGTTCCGTTCCGTTGACCTCCCATTTCGGGGTGACCGCACATCACGTGTAAAGGCACGATCACGCGTATAATCCATCA
Source organism: Lactarius sp. MG50 (assembly GCA_003314065.1). NCBI lineage: Eukaryota > Fungi > Basidiomycota > Agaricomycetes > Russulales > Russulaceae > Lactarius > Lactarius sp. MG50. The sequence continues at coordinate 42,182 of QLOZ01001094.1, forward strand.
CGTGATTATTAGCCGGCCCTAATCAATCAGCAGATTTCCGCTGCCTTTTGCTCCGATCCATCCAACACCTTCCACGTCCACGTCAGGCACACCCGTTTCCCCTTCTTATTCTCAATTAAACTCACCTCCTTTCTCCCATGGCACATGCAGATCACACCCGGGATCCTTGGTGTGTACGTTTGCTTTTTGGCCGCCCCCGAAAGCGCTAATTGTAGCCGCTTGTAGTCCCTGGGTGATCCTCAATGACTTTGGTGGTGCCTTTGCCATGGGTGCTGTCGGTGGTGGTATTTGGCATGGTATAAAAGGCGCACGGAACTCGCCGCGGGTTTGTGAATCTTCTCCCCTTATTAGCGTATGATGCTGAATTTACATGAACTTAGGGTGAGCGTCTCGCTGGCTCCATTTCCACCATCAAAGCCCGTGCACCTGTCACCGGCGGCAACTTTGGCGTTTGGGGTGGCATGTTCTCTACATTTGACTGCGCTGTGAAGGGGTACCGGCAAAAGGAGGATGCATGGAACGCCATCATATCCGGATTTATGACGGGTGGTTGCCTTGCAGCACGCAGTCAGTCTCGTTTCTCTTGCCTATTTTTTCTTTGTGCGAGGTGTTATCCGCGAAGATGCTTTGTGCCTTCGACCTCGATCTCTTACTGATATATCACATTCCAGGTGGTCCCAAAGCCGCATTTGGGTCTGCTGTCGCTTGCGGAATCCTACTCGGTGTATTCGAGGGCGTTGGGGTTCTCCTTGGTCGGGTATTCTCGGAAGGCACACGACCACAGCTCCCCCCTCGTGGGTTTTTTTCTCGCCTGGTGCGGAGCTTTACTCACACCAGCATCCTTCTTAGTACCCGATTCCATGACACCTCAACCTTCATCATCTCCTGCTATCTAGTCCTCATCGCTTACTTAAAGTTCTCCTTCCGCACTGCCCACCCGGGAGCATTTGCATGTTTTGGGACGTTGGCACACGCGCTCCAACGCTACGACTCACGTCACTACCCTCCCTCAGTACATAATTTGCCCTGTGTAAATAGACCGTACTATAGATAATCCACAGGCGCAAAAATAGTCAACGATCTACCCTAGGTAGTGTTGGGACCTCTATCTGCTAAGTTTTGAGTGTCAGAAGCAACGGCGCCCAGCTTGTCGACCTCCCTCCGTAGCTGCCTGATCTCGTCTTCGCGTTTCACGACGATACTTTCGATGCCCTCGGCCGCCTGCATGGGTACGATTAAAACTTGCTTCTCGAGCGCCTCGTCAAGAGCAGCCTATATGCGTTCGATACAATCATCAGCAAGTCAAGGCAGGGGACGACGAAGCCGCCAAGTACCTGAACGTCCCGCTCGGCAGCCTCCTTGACGCGGCCCCAATCGGCTCTCCACCCCTTCCGCACCTTATCCCACCTCCCGATCGCCCAACGCACGCCCGCAGCCGCGACGAGCAGCCCCGCGCCGGCGCCCTCCCCAACCCCGTGCGTAAGCACCAACGCGCCAGTCCCAGTCCCCACGCCCGCGCCGACGCTCCCCGCGACGCGCAAAAGCAGGACCTGCGCCCCGCGCGCGAGCGCCGCCGTCGGACCGGCGTCGAGCAGCCGCGCGAGGCGGCGCTCGAGCGGGGCGAGCGGCGCGTGGGGGTCGACGGCGAAGGACGGCGCGTGCGCGAGCTGGCGCAGCGCGTTGAGGAGCACGGGGGAGCGGAGGGCGCGCGGGAGCGCCGCGGTGCGGGAGAGGGCGCGCGCGAGCGTCGCGGTCTGCGTGCTGGGCAGCGCGGCGAGGGCCGGCAGCAGGCCGCTCGCGATGCGTCCGACCCAGGCGTCCCGCACTGCCTGCCGCATGCGCCAGCCGACCTCGTCTGGTGCCCAGAGCACGCGCCACCACGTCAGGCTGTCCAGCGCGTGACGCACGGCGTCGTCTGCGCTGGCCATAGTAGCGCGCACCTTGTTGCTGCTGTCGCCTGCTGGTGGTCTCCCTGTCTTCGCCGTACTACCTGGCTGCGATGGGGTGAGGTCATCGAGTACGACCGGTTCCTTTGCAGGGCCAAAGACGGCGCGCCGTGCGTCCTCCTTCTCGCGTGCGGTCTCACTTCGTAAAGTGCGCGCAAGGCTAGACGCTTCGCGTAACTCTACCTCAGCGCTTTCCAAGCTACTGCGTAGCATCCCAACGGCCGCGCTCACCAGCGCATCACCTTTCTGTGACGAAGTAGGGACAGACTGTAGATGACGCCTAAACATACTAAGCCCGGAGCCAAGCGCGTCATCTGAATAGTGCTGTATGTGCTGTGCATCTGACGGATTGGCTCGCAATGAGCGAATAGAGGATAACGCTCGGGCGGGATCGACGAGGAGCACGCGATTTGGACTAACTCCGAGTTCGAACACGGTTGGGGGAATGCTAGACGACGTTGAAATAGTCGATGGAGAGGTGATCAGAAGGAGGGTGTGAGGAGGGAGTGGATATGGCAACACTGTCGCTTTTCCATTTGAAGATGTATGCGGGGAAAGCGTCATGAGCGGCGTGGTGAGAGGGTTCAGGAGGATTATGGGAATATGAGCTGTATAAAGGAGTCGCAGGTTGTCTTCGGACAGCTCACGAGTTGGTCGTAGTTCAATTAGCTGCACAAGGGAAGGTAGAGATGCCAGAAAAGAGGATGACACGCGCAGAGCGTGCGATGAGGAAAGGGATGCACCTTCCGAATCGCTTTTCGTATCACGATTGGAAGATGGGGCATGCCTAGGGAATGATCAGAAAAGATGGGTAGGTGAGTATAAAAATCCGCACTCGATGTCAAGCCTGGTATCTTGTTCACGACCCTCCCAACGACTCGAGATCCGTACATTTTCTACCTCCGGAGAGAAAGGGTCTTGAAGCAGAGCGCTCACAAGTGCGTCCCCTCCGGAGAACTCGTCCACAGCATAAACTGGGAATGATACATGAGCGCAGGTCCGGTTGGGACCACCCTTCGCTTAGAACGCACCGACGATGGTGGCCCTATATTCCTTCGATGAAAGATTCGAACCAGAGGTCTCGTCAGATGCTTCACGCAAAACGTCATCCCAAAAGGATAACTCGGGAGACTGGGGAGGAAGGATCCGCGTAATAAGCTCACGCGCAGTATATAACGCGGTAAGCGTGCGTGCGTGCTGAAGTCTATTTGGGCGCTGCGCTGCTGAGGGGGCCAAAGACGGTGGGGGTGCTGAGGAAGTCGATGATGCTTTATGAATGAGAGGAGATGTAGCTTGGCGGCGGAAGGACACGGTGCTAGGAGCCTTGAAGAGCGAATATATGTCTCGATGACGACCGCGGGAGACAATACGACCACGAAACGAGAATGAAGGACATGTTCGCATTAAGCTTAAGAAACGCTGACACCAAGGACCGACAACTTCACTTCAAGAGCCTGAGCCATGACGAGCCCGACATTGACGACACGGAGAATGCCGGACGTGAACCACGATGGCTGGGTCAGATTCTTTCATCGCTCGACAGTCTCTCGGGTGTTCCGACACTGATGACTTCTTTCGCATCGAGTATTCATAATTTGAGCCAGTACCAATACTTCTCATTCTCCATGGCGCGACTCGTGTATCAAGCCGCTCCTGCAGCAGCGACCAACAACTTGAATACATACTAGGACTGATCTCGCTCTTTGATCCATGCCCAGATGGGATGACACCGTGACCATGTACTTATGCTGTATGCTGCGTTCAGATCGCAGGGACCCCCGGATTTGTACAAAGCACCAGATGCCAGTGGGACCTGACCGCTGACGAGCTGTGCCCCAGTCACTCGTTATTTTGACTGAAAATCCTCTCACGTCCCCACAACCGCTCAGCCTGACGTATAAATACTCTGGGTCTTGGACAGCCTCATGCTAGACATACATCTGTCACTGTTCTACGAGCCTGATGTCGATCTTATCCAGTTCGGCGGTGCATTGACTTGGTGAGACTGACGGCACCACACAAGACGAGGTTGTTGTTGCCCAGGTTTTGAGTGGGGATCTCGCTGTTGGCAAGAGATGCTGGGTGTCCAGGGGGCAAAGGCTCGTGCCAGTCCGATTGTGGAGGTACGAGGCTACCAGTAACTGAGGGCGTCGCGTTTGCTGACAAGCGATACTGAAAATGGACATTTGAATGGGCTTCTGAGGCCAAATTTCCTTTCGAATACAACATCTAAGTCACTAGAACTACCAAGTTGGCCTATGCAGGCCATCCTTAGGCATAACCCAGCTTCGCCAACGTACTTTCCCCAGCCTCCTTGATAGTATTCCAAGCATTATCTATGTCAATCTGCTCTGTCATTGTGGCACCGACAACCATACGGATGCAGAACACCTCGCCAACCGACGTCTGCGTCAATGCGAGATTGGGACAAGACCGGAGTTCATCGTAGAATGCCCGATTGAGGGTGTTGACACTGTCAAGCCCGGTTGTATCGCCCGCTGATCCTGGTAAAAGTCGGAACAAGGAAAGTGCGAAGGAGGGAGGGGTCACGAGTTCGAAGGTGGGACAGGCGCGAATGTGTTCCACAAATGAATTGTTTAGGGAAATGCACTGCAAAGAAAATGTTCAGGCGCGGGCTCTGCGCAGGAGAAAACCGATTTATAACCTTGCGTATGTGGGCTTGAAAGCCTTCAATCCCGAAACTGCGTAGCACAAACCAGAGCTTGAGCGATCGGAAACGTCTGCCAAGTCCCAAATGCCAGTTCCTGTAGTCGATCACAGTACCTGAGTGATTTTAACTTCAGCATCAACACCGTACTTGTTTTTGGACCGTGTACCTGCGTCTCCTTCTTTGGTCCTTAAAAATTCGGGAGTAA
>QLOZ01001097.1:0-30905 GCA_003314065.1 Lactarius sp. MG50
AGGCACCACCAGCGACGGCGGCGGAGTCACCACCAGCGGCAGCAGTGGCAGCAGCAACGGCACGACCACCGGCGCGGAGGCACCACCGGCGACGACGACGGCGGCGGTATCACCAGCGGCAGCAGCGATGGCACCACCAGCGGCGCGGGGGCAGCGGAGTCACCACCAGCGGCAGCAGCGACGACGGCGGCGGCAACACTACCAGCGGCAGCGGCGACGGCATTACCAGCGGCGCGGGGACACCACCAGCGACGACGACGGCCGCGGCACCACCAGCGGCAGCGGCGCGGGGACACCAACGACGACGACGGCGGTGGCACCACCAGCGGCAGCGGCGACGGCACCACCAGCGGCGCGGGGGCACGACCAGCGACGACGGGAGAGGCACCACCAGCGGCGCGGAGACATGACCAGCGACAGCGGCGACGGCACGACCAGCGACAATGGCAGCGGGGGGGGCACTAGCAGCCACGACGGCGGCTGCGGGGCGCTAGCACCCACAACGGTGGCGGCGGTGGCGGCGGTGGCAGCGGCGGCGGCAGCGGCGGTGGCGGCAGCAGCCACAGCATGTATTTATATTATATTATACTATATACTATACATACAGTGTTTTAATAAAAAAGATATGCTAGTGTGAATTATGTTAGATATTATTTTTTATGTAATAATCTGTTGAAGACTGAAACTTGTGGAGCTTGTCAACTTGTGCCACAAGCTCACAAGAGCAAAAAGACCCAAAAAGACCACAAGACTTTATGCATCTAACTGATGCACCACCACAACCGCTGACCCTGCCAGAACAACCAAACCCAAATCCACCACAATGCCACCAAGGTACCTGACAAGACCAGCAATGAAAGACCACCCACACGAGTGCATCAACAAAGGCGCTGAGCCTAAATACCCTCTATTGTTCAATGCCACACACACACACACGCACACACACTGTGCCCCCCCCCCTCACCAGGTCAATCAACAGATGGCACCACACCATCAATGCATGTCTCACCAATGACAAGATACTCGCCACAAAAATCAAATGGGACAACCTGGACAAGAAGTCCACCCAGACAATCAAAAGTACTTGGGAACATGTCCTTAGAAAAAACACGGACCTCCCAGATGACTGGATTGCCAGTTGAGAGGTTTTAGTGGGTAGGAGGACACGACACACCTTGCCCCCATAGGATGCATGCCCTGAGTCCCACACTATCCCTATTGGGATGTGCATAAGTGCATTTTACCTCACCCCGGTCCCATCAGCCCAGCTACAGCATGTTAGGCAGGGCTGATCCTGGCCATCTCCCCTGTCTAACAATTATTTTCAGTAGACAGTGGTACATAGCTAACTACCAAAATAAACGCTTTCCAAAAAAAAAAAAGTTAAGTTAGCGTCGAAATACTGGTAAAGACTACATAATTTTATTTTTTAACTTTATTTTCTTTATTTCTACAATAATTTTAGTGTGAGAAAAAAAATCGGCATGAGCTGCCGATCCCCATTCAATCTCAGCCCTATGGCTGAAAATAGGAAAAAAGGGCCAGTCCCGATGAAAGGCGCTGTAATGGCCGTACGACAGCCAATTATATCGTGGCAGACTTTGCATGCCCAGCAACCGCCAGCGTTTTAGCACGGTACAAATCCAGGCAGCCTCAGATGCCGGTGCCGGCATCTATGCACATGCCACCAGGTATGTAGACGGGTGCTATAGCTCTTTGAGACGAGACCCCAGGCGCAAGGGAACTTTCCGTAGCTCCAGCGGCTACGTTTCTAAGAAGGGTCCTCATTCACATCTTCACCCACTCATCAGGGCCGCCCGCGGTCTTCTGGTAAAATCCCAACCACAGGACGATGAAAAAGTGCCGAAATATGGGGACCGCGCCCAGGCTATCGCACGTAGCGTTGCTCCCAACAATATTGACCCCTCTGACTCTGGCGTGCGCTCGGCGCTGTCAACTCTACTCGCCCCCTACCAAAACCAGGCCCTTGAGTCCTCATCATCGAGGCAGACGAGCCCCCGCTCCTCCAAGATCATTAATGCCCTCATTCAACTTCTCACCAAACCCACTCAGCAGCCAGCAGACACGGTATCCGACTTTGCTCCGACTCCAGCCTCTTCACAAGCCTCCACGGCCGCGGAGACTACAGATTCAGACGATGAAATCGTTGTCCTTGAGAAGGAGAACGTCGACCCGGACACATTCAAGCGACGTAGTGGCGGAACGGTAGCTTCGGAAAGCACGCCCAAAAGGAAACGTAGGTTGAGTGACGTGGTCGAGGCACACGGGCGCTTAAAGCGTCACTGAGAGCTCGCCACCCCAACGCAAGTTCATCTTGTCGCGTTCGTTGCTCTCAGACCCCATCACGTTTTCAAGCAAACCCGTACCGTTGAAAACACCGCGTGCAAATGCTGACCTTTTCGCCGCACGAAGCGCCCTCGTCGCCGCTGCCTTTCCCTCTCCTCCAAAGACAGCGCACACAGCGCCTTCCAAGGCCACGTTCAAGGCTGCTGCTACGTCCACGCTCACTCCGGACCCCGTTCCAGCGTCGTCTACGGCAAGGAAACCGTATGTCGTCCCCGAGTGGGCACGTACCACAACCGCAACCAAGCCGCGCATGTCGGCGGAGGCGCTCGCGCGCAAAGAAGCGGAGGATGCAGGACAGGCCAAAGTGCTCGCCGCCATCTCCATCCCCCCCTCCTTCGGCTGGCATCCAGCCACGTCGTGTGTCATTGGGAAGCAGGACATTTTCGCAAGAAGCAATAGTAAACACTTTGGATCTTTTACTTTTCTTCCAATTTCAGCATGCATCGTCGTTCATCACCATTACTTAAGTTAGTCATATAACCCACACCCCTCTAAACCTACACGCCTTGTACATAGCATCTTGCCGTTATCTTTTTTTCTTTCTTGGGCATGGCAATGATCTTTTAGAAACGAATGTCAAGTTCGTCTCTACTGAGCACCGAGTCACCATCAAGTGTGGCTTAGACTACATAAGTGGCAGGATTGTACATCTCTACATCTCTATATTGTAGTGAGTGGTATCCTCGACACAACAGGGCCCGGTGGCAACGTGGAGGTGGTGCAGAACGTGAACATGGGCGTGGACGCGATCGAGACGGAGGCATTACGTCACCAGAAGCTGTGTCATCGTGACTGCACCCCCTCTGAGTCGTCGACCTCACCGCTGACAGCAATAATTGCAGCGGACACCACTACCGCTGGCAATGCGGGACACGTCGCGGACTGAGACGACGACTTTACAAAGTTGTGAGGAAAGGCATCATCTGTGACGCACATCAAGGCCAAACCGTTCTTGATTGATATCTGCACAGACGGAATCACGATGCGGCGCTCAACTCAAAGGTGGATGATATCTTGTAGCAGGACATTTTCACATGAAGCAGAACACCCAAATCAGAAACCTGGCCTTTTTTTTTTTTTGTTTTCTTCTAAAGAGGAATCACGCATACAGGAGCCGAGGTACCCATATCAAACACGACACGCAAACTCTTTCTCAGTAGAGTCAGTACTTCCAAAGCTAATACATCGAGAGGTGATGCCAGTGACGAGAAACGTTGCATCAGATAAAATCAGTTATTTCGAGCAAGATCATAACCTTGAAGCGACCACCGGGTCCTGGTTCCATGCGAACCACTTCGATTTGTGAATCGGGGTGATGCAAGAAACGGTTTGCGAGGCGTCGGAGATTCTCCGCCGCTAGCTGGTCGGGAGCAGGGACGTGTTGAACCGAAGGATCAGGAAAGGCGGCTTGGGAAGGACCTGGTGCAACATGTTGAGCAGTGTAGCCAAGTCCCTGTGGCGAAGACCCAGTTAGACATCTAACCATCCATACGGGAAAGAAAAGTTAGGACATACAGAAATAGCAAGTTCTGGCTGTGCTGGGAAACCTTGAGCGACTCCTACATTGTGATACATATATGGGAGCACAGGACCCTGGTGGAAGACAGGGTCATTAGTGAGAAGCAAGCCCAAAAGTGCACAGATGGAGATTACTCACGCCTGGTGGTGGTAGTGGAGGGGGGTATCCCATGTCATAATGGGCGACGTTAATGGGGTGCGGATCTTGTAGTCCACCTTGTGTAGCAACGTTCCCACCTGGCGGAGGTATATCCCCCCAACGACCTTGGCCATGGTCGGCAGCGTGCTGGACCTAAAGAATGATGCACAGAGATGAGTACTTGCAATAGATGGTAAGTCACGATGTTAAAGGCTGACCGTAGCATTTAGCTGTACATTATCCTGTAGCTGGGAAGGAGAAAACCTATTTCCCAGGGAGTGATTGCCTTGTCCAAGTTGCAGTTCGACTTCGGCCATCTGAGACTGGCTTCGAAAGTGTTATACTGAGCTCAGCAAAGGGAACGTACGTTGATAGTATATGGGGCTTGAGTTGTCGCTCGGTCATGGGATGACTTTGTTTTATAGTCCAATGTAGTTATTTCAATAAAACTTCCAACGCCTCACGGCGACGGCCCCCTTTTGACACCTAGAGAGAAGTGTATATGGGAGGCAGCTCTGACGTCGCGGAGTCTAGCTGCAGTGATGGCTTTTCCTGGACGGGCGCTTAATTAGCCGATACAACTGGGTGTACAGTATTAGCCGATACAACTTGGGCATATTAGCCGATACAATTTGGGCGTATTAGCCGATACAACTTGGGCGTATTAGCCGATACAACTTGGGCGTACTAGCCGATACAGCATGGGCGTATTAGCCGATACAACTTGGGCGTACTAGCCGATACAGCATGGGCGTATTAGCCGATACAGCATGGGCGTATTAGCGATACAACTTGGGCGTATTAACCGATACAGCTTGAGTGTATTAGCCGATACGACTGGGCGGACTAGCTAATAGACTGGGCGCTTAATGACCTGACGTGTGGATGGGACCACTCGCCTACTGATACCCCCAACATCACGCCACAACAAGTCCTCAGGTCATCGTCATCTTCAAAGGTAGGACTTCAGTTGCTGCGTTGGACAGTAGAGACAGTCCCTGGGTCACGTGCCGCTCCCGGCTGTCCCATGTCTGACTACCACGGCCACGAACACTATAATCACCACGGCCGCAACCCCGTAGCTATGATGTCAATGATGATGACGACCCCAGGTCACAGCTTCCACCTCACGGCCACGACGATGATGACGGCTTCCACGTCCACAACCACCACAGCCACGACTATACCAACGACTACCATACCTGCGACCACTATGGCCATGGCTGCCCCACTGCCACCACAAGTACCACAACCGCAACGAACGTGGCCATGATGACCATGGCCACAACCGCGACCACTACCACCGCACAGCACCCCACGCTCCATCAAATATGGGGGTAACCGATGACGATGACAACGGGAACAATGACATCCATCACTGTCACGGCACCCTTCCCGCGCTTCTTGCGTCGGGGTAGCGGGTGACATCGGTTATCACCACAGGCGTAGCATGGGGACATGGCCTGCCTCGACTTGGGAACAGCCGTCAACCTTCGTGACAATTGTGGGCAATTGCCCTCTCGTCATCAGGAGGGCAACAGTGTACTCTAGATAGCACAACACATCACAGAAGTCTCTAGTAACTTCTCTAGTACCACTTAATAATAATAAAATCTCCATCAATACCCGGACACGCAGAGCAGATCCCGTGAACGCGTCCATCGCGACTGCATTCAACTTACAGGGCCGACTGAACACCCGTCGGCAGAGTTATCATAGACCGGCCAATTGAAACGTAAATTTGGATTGCTGGGACAAAGACGCCTGAAAAGACAGAGACGAAGCCGAAAACGGACGACGATTATAAAGAAAACAGAATTGACGAAACTACAGTGAGTTAAATCGAGAATTGCAGGGGTCGGACGGTGGAGGACTTTCGTCACGGTGTCGTCGTTCGAATCATCATAAAGCTGCTGGTGAAGTGAAACTTCAACTCAGTGAAAGCGACGGGAGGAAGTCAGACTTGTCTCAACCCCCACGGCTTGTACATAGCATCTTACAATTGTTGTTTTCGTGCCTTCTCCCCCCATTCTTAGGCATGGCAATGTATTCCTTTCAGTTCTCATCTTCCCGAAACGGATATCAAATTCGTCTAGTATACTGAACGCCGAGTCACCATCGAATGCGACTTCGACTGCACAAGTGGTGAGATTGTGCATTTCTAGATTGTGCTGAGTGGTATCCTCGAGGACACAATGGGGCCCGATGGCAATGCGGAGGTGGTGCAGAACGTAGACGTGGACGCGATGGAGATGGAAATAGTGGCATACTGCATTTCCCTAGAAGCCGTTCTCGCATTTTCGGGGCCTCGACCTCGTCGTGGACAGCGGTTTCGGCGGACACCACTACCGCTGGCAATGCGGGACACGTCGCGGGCGGAGACGACTTCACAAAGTTGTGGGGAAAGGCATCGTCTGTGCGTATACACATGATCAACTTGAAAGCGGCCTGACCTCCATGCAGGCGGATCATCATGCGGCGCTCAGTTCGAAGGCGAACGATATCTTGCAGCAGGACATTTCCATATGATGCAGAACACCCAAATCAGAAACCTGGCCTTTATTTTTTGTTTTCTTCTAAAGAGGAATCATACATACAGTAGGTACACATATCAACACGACACGCAAACTCTTTCTCAGTACTTCCAAAACTAATGCATCAAGAGGTGATGACGAGAAACGTTGCATCACATGAAATAGGCTATTTCGAGCGAAATCATAACCTTGAAGCGACCACCGGGTCCTGGTTCCATGTGAACCACCTCGATTTGTGAATCGGGGTGATGCAAGAAACGGTTTGCGAGGCGTCGGAGATTCTCCGCCGCTAGCTGGTCGGGAGCGGGGACGTGTTGAACCGAAGGATCAGGAAAGGCGGCCTGGGCAGGACCTGGTGCAACATGTTGAGCAGCGTAGCCAAGTTCCTGCGGTGAAGATCCGGTTAGACATCTAACCATCCATACGGGAAAGAAAAGTTAGAACATACAGGAATAGCAAGTTCTGGCTGTGCTGGGAAACCTTGAGCGACTCCTACATTGTGATACATATATGGGAGCACAGGACCCTGGTGGAAGACAGGGTCATTATTGAGAAGCAAGCCCGAAAGTGCACAGACGGAGATTACTCACGCCTGGTGGTGGAAGGGGGTAGTCTCCCATGTCATAGTGGGCGACGTCAATGAGGTGCGGATCTTGTAGTCCACCTTGTGTAGCAACGTTCCCACCTGGCGGAGGTATATCCCCCCAATGACCTTGGCCATGGTTGGCAGCGGGCAGGACCTAAAGGATAACGCACAGAGATGAGCGCTAATGATAGATGGTAAGTCACGATGTTAAAGGCTGACCGTAGCATTTTGCTGCACGTTATCCTGTAGCTGGGAACGAGAATCCCTATTTCCTAGGGAGCGATTGTCTTGTTCAAGTTGCAGTTCGACTTCGGCCATCCGATACTGTAGTTTCGAAGGTGTTATACGGGACTTAGCGAAGGGAGCTTAACTTGTTGATATGTCGTACTGAGTTGACGCTCGGCCATTGCATGGCTTGGTTTTATACTGGGCTCGAGAGGGTGATGTGAGGACTTCTGTGTGTTAAGCATAACCTGGCCGACCTCCGTTATTGGTGAGGATTACGCGGAAGTGAAGGGGCCCGGGCACTGGCGCTGGACGGAAGTGGTCATCATTAGGGGTACGTCACCGTACGTTCCTCCGTTTTTTTAGGCGTCAACTTGTACTGTACCTTGATGGGCGAACTCCCGAACTTCCCCAGTTCTCACGGGGTCCTCTTCACGGTCTTATGAACAAGAGGGCGTAATGCCGCGACCCGAGAAAGGCTTAGATTGGGTTTTTGGCCCTCCTGGCCCCTCCATTTGTCGGGCCATGATGGTACTGGGCGATCTTCGGATCTAACACACTGTTGATTTCACTATGGTATCTGAAGGTCGCCGGGTTCTTTTGGGAGGGGCTCTGACCGCTGACCTGGGCTTTTCATTTTTGAGATGTTGTACTAGTACAGTACTGGTATTGCGGCATAGGACGCCTGTGCCCATTTTACCCTTTCTTGGTCCTTGTTCGCCCACACTGCACAAGCATCAGCCGAGATACTAATCTGCCAGCATCACATCCCAATTAAATCAAGTTATCCATCATATAACGGTCGACTGTTTTTTTTGGAAGCTCACCATTCGTGTTCCGTATCTCTTAACCTATAGCTGTCGTGAAAGCCTTGAGGCTATGGGTTGTGAGGAGTTATGGGGTATCTGGGGTGTGCTTCAGTTGGTAGCAGTGGTGGTTTGGGATACTGACCACAATGGGTAGCAGATTTGGGTGAAATGCTAGAGTTTCAGGCATCTATAGTTGGGTTCATCGCCAGGGGGGCACGCATGGCGAAGGCGAATGGACCGGGGGCCATAGGCCACCTTGGAATCAGCCGTTAGTCACTTGGCCCCACTGAAGGTGATACTGTATGTCAGTGGTCATCAGTTACAGCAGGGATAGTCACGGTGGTACTTCAGCGTTGAACCGGCGAAAGTACTGTCCCCGCAACTTCCCCTGCAGTGGGCGCGAATTTGTGTTGCGAAGTATTTTTTTAGAGGTATTCATGCCAGTGAAGTAAGCAGTGAGAATAGTTGACCATGGACTTGAACCCATCAGAGGGCAACTGATGTTTGAAGGAGCCCGACAAGGTGTTCAACTTAAAGCTGTTCATCCAGGTCCTCAATATACTTTGCGATGGCCATGACCATACTACTTTCAGCAGCCCTATGATTGGCGTTCATCTTGGCGAAGGCCCTCTCATTGGCTGCGTCGCTGTCAGATGTTCTATTTCCTGCTCAAAGTGGCTTCAAAATACAGTATGGTGTCCGGGCTGGCGTCCGTTTATTCAACCAAAGGCTGTGGATATGGGGTATGGGGAGATTATGGATTTTGGGTACAAAAGCCCCGCAAACCAACCAACTCTGGAAAAGGAAAAACCGTGACTTATGGGTAGGTTTCAGAAGTGCATGATCGTTAATCAACGACCGCCGGCCGCACAAGGTCACACAACTTACACTGGCACGTCTTGTACAGTACATCTTAAAATTGTTGTTTTCTTTTTCTCCCCTTCTCGAGCATGGCAACGCATCCCTCTCAATTCTCATCTGATGTCAAGTTCGTTTCCACTGAGCGCCTTCGAGTCCCCATGGAATGTGACTTGGACCGCACAAGTGACAAACTTCTACATCTCTGTCTGCTCTATATTGTAGTGAGTGGTATCCTCGGGGACACAATGTCAGGGCGCACCGCACCGATAAAAACAAGGAAAACGAAAAAAAGAAACAAGCATAAAGAACGAATGGAATGCAGTGGCGTACTATAATAATTATCGCAAATAAACGCACGATATACAGATAGATTTTAAACCCCAGGAATTACAGCAATAACCCCGCGCCACTGAGAAGCAACCACTTGAAAAATACTACTTCCTCTCGCACCAGACCTCGAGCTTGCCCTCTGGCCTGCCCTTGGCGCTCTCGCGGGCCGTCTCTATCGCAAGATCGTAGTCGCTCGAGTCGTGTAACGAGACCTTCCCGCCATCCTCGTCGCGGAACTTGAGCATGATCGCCTGAGGAATCGTCTCAAACTTGTCCGCCACGCGTTGCCTAAACTCGACGAAGGGTATCTCGGGGTCAAGCGCCATGCCGCGCACCTCGCCGTCAAAGTGGATCTTTACGCGGATCTTCGTCAGCTCGTACATCTCATCCCACTCGCCCGAGCCGTAGCCCTCCTCTTCGTCGTCGTAGACGCTCGGCGCGACCGTGCGCCGTGTGACGCGTCGCTTGATGGTGCCAGAGCGGGAGCCTCCAAACGCACTCGGTGAGCGTGTAGACCCGCCTGCACTGCCCCGTGCCCAGTTTGCGACGCGATCGTTGTTGCTGCCTGGCATCGGCAGCGGCGGAGACCGTTGAGCATACGAATCTAAAAGACTGTCGTAGATTTCGGTCGCCCGTCCCACTATAAGACGAGCCGGCGGGTTAGAGAGTATAGAAAACAGAAGATGGAGAGCGTTTACGCACGACTTCTGGGAGATGTTGCAGAAGCGGCATCGTCCGCGCTAGGTCTGCTGCGCACACTGAGTCCCCGCGTGGGAAAGCCTGCTTGAACAGGACGCCCGGTAGCAATGGCGGTGTTGTTACGGCGGATGGCGGTGGCGCTTGGCAGATCATCACCTCGAGGTGACACTGATCGAGAGGCTCCTACGCCGGCGGTCTCACCCCCAATACGTTCACGAGTGTTGGCCGGACCATTGAGCGTGGTCTTTGCACGGGCGAGGGAGCCAACAGGTTGCACGTCCAAGTCCGGTCCCTCTAGAAACAGTAGATGATGAGATCCATCGAATACTTAAATAAGGCGGTGCGTACTTAAGCGACCCAAGGTAGGAGCTCGGGCGAGACCTCCTTCGTCTCCGTTTTGATCAATGTAAACATTCTGAGGGCTAATGCCCTGCCGTAAACGAGTAACGCCAGTGAAAGTTGTGTATGCCTCATTGGGGTTCTCCGAAGCGACGAGTTTCTGTGGAAAAATGGGTAAACACGTGGTCATGACAGGAAGGGGCATCTTACGGCTTTGCCCAAGAAGTCGCGTGTCTTGGCGTTCTTGAGCTTGATCTCTGACGGTCGGTAGAGAACACCGACGGGCTACGATCCAGTCAATGTTAAGGAGGGACAAAGGTCTCGAGAGACACACTATGCTAAAAACTGTGTAACCCTCTCCTTGGTCGCGAATGGCCTCATCGATCACGCCATGCTCCTCTGTCGCCTTTTGCCTCGTGGCTTCCTGCAATTCGGCCATTCCCTCTTGCATCTGGCCCAGATAAATTAAAGAAAGACCTGACCCACGACGTTTAGATAAATCAAATAAGAGAGAGAGGATTTACCCTTGTTAAAAAGAACCTCTGCGGAAAATAGATTGAAGGCAAGGCCAAGCTGGGTATAGTTGCTGGACAGGTTGTGTAAATTCGCGAAACACCAGGGAGATAGCAGGGTGAGCTACGTACATGAATTGATTCCCCCGTAAATATGATAGGGCATCATCAAACTCTTTGGCGGCAAGATCATAGCGACCAAGTAAGAAATTCGAGACGCCACACTGGAAGTAACTAGGATTGAAGATGAGAAAAAAAAAATAGATAACTGAGGGAGGGGATGGAAAGGTCACTAACGCGACGGCAAGGTAGTTGTCGAGACGGGTGGCAGCTATGAACTGTTCGACGGCAGCTTCATGCTCGCCGAGAGTAGCATAAATGAGACCCATATTTGTGAGGATTTTCGAAGAGTCAGCGATGACCTGAGAAGAGTGAAAAGGGTGAGAAGGGAGGAGACGCTGGGACGAAAAAAAAGTGACGGACAGAGAAGAGCTCGAGGCTCTTTTCGAAATCTTCCTCATCGTAAGCCTTGAGAGCGGCAGCCCAAGTCTCGAGTTCAGCCTTTAGGGACATCTTGAAAGGGTTGGAACTGAAGGAAAAGAAGGATGGGCGGGGGTGTTTAAGAGAAGAAGGGAAGCTGTGCGTTTATTAAAAAAAATAAAGTGATGCCTCTGGGGGTAAAAGAAGGGCGTGCCAGACGCGGGGAAATAATGAGGGACAACACAAAGAAGGAATGTGGTAGGTCGTGAGGAATGGAAAAGGGGCAAAAGGTGGGGTAGAGGGTTCCTCTACATTCGATATATCATATATCTCAATCTGCAACAGTCAAAACAGTTAAAAAATCCACGGCCATGCCATGTGAGATTCCCGTCTGATGCCGTTGATCGTTCCGTCGCGTCGCGGTTGCCATGATCCGGCACCGGCGTCCCTGCCTTTTTGATCCCATCCGGATTCACATTCCCATCGCATCGCATCCCTCCAGCCCATCTCACCTACAGTATAACAAGGTGTGATTGTATGTCCGAGAGACCCGAAAAAATGTCCTATACTCAGCCTCAAAGGTCCAGTCGTCTTGAACGCAATGCCGGCATTCTCGTCGCATGTTTTCTTGGCGTTGCTGTGCTGCGTAATAGACGCGCTAAAGGGCGCTGTGCGTTGCTACACTTTCACATCGTTGGGATACTTTCTATCGGGTATCGATGCCCCCTACTATGGAATCTCTTCACTGGTAATATGTACCTTTCCATTGTCTTGACAACCTCGTGGAGTGTCGCGAGGCGTTGAGGCGCCCCGCAGCAACAAGGACGCAGTGGCTGTTGAGCACATGGCGATCACATGAGATCTATACGATATAGCACTCTACTTTCACTTTCTCGGCACCGCGATGGTTTTAACCTTCCCACCTCCGCACGGTGACACAGTGAATTCACTGTAAAAACCCACGAGAGGTATCTATGCCAACTGCTAACCCAGCTACCCTATGTACTTGCTATTGTAGGCCTAGGGTATGGACGGCACTGTATGTACGTGAAACGCGGATTAACGATACTGTAAATGTTAGGGCCGAGGATGCCCAACGTTGACCGCGGGCCCGTGGATAGTGTCCACCTGATTGATCATGATGTTCGATCTACAGTAAAAGTTTGACGCCACCCAACTCTCAGCTCCGTCGAGCTTCAACCCTGGCGCCATGGCCCTACCAGAACATCTCGCCCGTCCCCTGGACGTGCTCATGATCGATAACTTTGATTCTTTCACTTGGAACCTCTATCAACACTTGACCCTCCTTGGCGCAGACGTGACCGTGATTCGTAACGACGCTATTGAATCCGACACCCTTCCACTTCTCCAAATTCGTTCCCTCATCATCTCCCCTGGCCCAGGGCATCCAATTACCGACTCGGGCATCTCGCGCGATGCAATCCGCCATTTCACGGGACGTGTACCAGTCCTTGGTGTCTGTATGGGCCTAGAGTGTCTCGTAGATGTCTTTGGTGGGGAGATCAGGTACACGAGCCCCGATCTCTCTTAACCGGGAGCCTTGTTGCTAATTTCTCCATTCCCCATCTACCAGTTATGCAGGTGAAATCATGCATGGAAAATCGAGTCAAATTAGGCACGACGGCCGCGGCTGCTTCCGTGGCCTCCCCCAGGGTTTCAAGTCGACCCGCTATCACTCCCTCAGCGCAAATGTCAAAAGTCTCCCGGCAGACCTCGCCATTACCGCAGCCTCCCAGGAAAGCGGCGTCATCATGGGCGTGCGTCACCGTAAATACACTCTCGAGGCCGTGCAGTATCACCCTGAGAGCATACTCTCCGAGTCTGGCGATGACCTTTTCCGCAACTTCCTGGAGCTTAACGGTGGGCTTTGGGAAGAAAATCCGACCGCCCGTGTGCTTGATCAGACCCTTCCTCCTTTTACAATCGAGACCTCGAACGATCAGCCCACAGCCCCGGCTGCAAAAATTTCTAGCGTGTTGGAGAAAATATACGCGCAGCGCCTCAAGGACGTCGAAGCGGCCAAGGCTACACCGGGCACGACCCCCTCTGACCTTGCGACCTTCCTTTCGATGCACCTTGCGCCGCCATCTGTCCCCCTCGTCGCGCGGTTCAAAGCTAAAACTCCCGCACTGATGGCCGAGATAAAGCGCGCAAGCCCCTCCAAAGGCCCCATCGCGCTCTCCGCCAACGCTGCACAACAGGCGTTGACTTATGCGCTC
The DNA here is from genome assembly GCA_003314065.1 of Lactarius sp. MG50. Classification (NCBI taxonomy): domain Eukaryota; kingdom Fungi; phylum Basidiomycota; class Agaricomycetes; order Russulales; family Russulaceae; genus Lactarius; species Lactarius sp. MG50. The sequence continues at coordinate 13,640 of QLOZ01001097.1, forward strand.
TCCGGCGCGTCCGTAATTTCGGTCCTTACCGAACCAACGTGGTTCAAGGGTTCCCTGCTCGACCTACGTCTTGCGCGGCAGGCTGTGGACGCACTCCCTAACCGGCCAGCCCTCCTACGCAAGGACTTTATCCTCGATGAATACCAGATTTCCGAGGCGCGTCTCCACGGCGCGGATACGGTGCTGCTCATCGTCGCTATGCTCCCAGCTGCGCGCCTACGCGCCTTGTATGACTACTCGCTCTCGCTGGGGATGGAGCCGCTCGTAGAGGTCAACAACGCACGCGAGATGGAGGCCGCCCTCGCTCTCGGCGCTCGTGTCATTGGTGTGAACAATCGCAACTTACACGACTTCCAGGTCGACATGGGCACGACGTCCCGTCTCGTAGATATGGTCAAGGGGCAAGATGTCATTTTATGTGCCCTTAGTGGCATTACAGGGGGAGAAGACGTCCGGCGATACGTCCAGGAGGGTGTCAGTGCCGTTCTTGTTGGAGAAGCCCTAATGCGGGCAAAGGACACTCGCGCATTCATCTCCGAGCTTCTGGACTGGGCTAAAACCCCAGATCCGGAGGCATTATGGCCGCCTTTGGTGAAGATATGTGGGATCCGAACAATGGAAGAGGCAATCTTCTCGGCCGGTGCCGGGGCGGCCATGCTTGGCCTGATGTTTGTTCCCACCAGCAAGCGGTGCATCTCGTTGGAACAGGCCCAGGCGATATCTTCGACCGTCCGCGGGCTGCGCGCGTCGACTGCGCCTCCCGCCCTCTCGGAATCACCCGATGCTGTTCACAATGATCCGTGGTTCACCCTCCACGCGCGCAGGTTGTCTCAGTCCGCAGCCGCACGCCCGCTCCTCGTCGGCGTCTTCCAGGACCAGCCCCTCCCCTTCGTTTTGCACTGCGTCGCCGTCGCGCAACTCGACATGGTCCAGCTGCACGGCTCCGAGCCGCTCGAGTGGACCAAGCAGATCCCCGTGCCTGTTATCCGGGTATTCCACGTCGGCGCCGACGGGCGCGGCCTCAAAGGTATCGCCCGTCCGGGCCTCCATCGGCACGTACTGCTCGATACGGCCGTTTCGCCCGGCGCACTGAGCGGGGGGAGCGGCGAGACGTTCGATTGGGAGTTGGCGAAGCGCGTGGTGCTTGCGGGAGAGGGTGAGGTGACGACTGGCGACGCGTCGACGACGTCGTCGTCACCGCTGCCGATTGTGCTTGCTGGCGGCTTGACTCCGGATAATGTTGCCGAAGCTGTGAGCGTCGTGCGTCCCTGGGCCGTGGATGTGAGCGGAGGGGTGGAGACTGATGACGGGACGGGGAAAGATATAGACAAGGTGAAAGGATTTATTAACGCAGTGCGTGAATGTAAGTTACCTGCGTAGTTGTTACCTCCATAGTAGTGGTCAAAGATAAAAAGTGGGACTGCGTGAGCTGGGACCGCAGTATATCACGCCCGATCGATGGCCATCAAACCCACTACCCCGACTCGGAAGTGGGGATTCATTGGTTCCCGATTCTTGTCCTCTTTGCCAGTGCACCACAACAAGTCATGTTGCAAAGGCACTCCTTCACCGCTTTGAACTCGACCTTTGTCGTCGACTCGGAATACCAGTTCGTAAAGGAGCTCGGCCAAGGCGCCTACGGTTGCGTGGTAGCCGCAAAGCACCGACGCACGGGCGAGGGTTGCGCCATCAAGAAAATCACGAACATCAATACAAAGGTGCGTGCGGGTTGCGATCCGTCTGGGCAAGGCCGCGTTTTGCTGACTTGTTGTCGTTGTGCGTGCGCAGAGGATCCTCACGAAGAGATGTCTGCGCGAGATCAAGTATGTATGGCACTTGCGTTTCTTTTTCTTGCTCCGGCATGTACAATGCTGATCGTCGTCGAAACAAAGATTGTTGCATCATTTCCGTAGGCATAAGAACGTGAGGGTGTTTTTTTTCTTTTTCTTTGGCAGACAGGTTACCGGCGTTGTTGGGTGCCCGGGAGCTCACTGCATTTTCTTTGTCGCTGATGTAGATCACTTGCCTGTACGACATGGACATCGTCTTTGGGCCGGATGGCAACTTTGATGAAGTGTACCTCTACGAAGAGCTTATGGAGGCCGACCTCCACGCCATCGTGCGTTTGATCTCCCCTGCCCCACTGTCTATGTCGCTCACCTCACCAACCCTGCATCTCAGATCCGCTCCGGCCAACCCCTCTCGGACGCCCACTTCCAGTCGTTCATATACCAGACACTCTGCGGCCTGAAGTATATCCACTCGGCCGACGTGCTGCACCGCGACCTCAAGCCAGGCAATCTCCTCGTGAACGCGGACTGCGAACTCAAGATTTGCGATTTTGGCCTCGCGCGCGGGTTCAATCAGTCTCAGAAGCAGGGCTTCATGACCGAGTACGTCGCGACGCGGTGGTACCGGGCGCCTGAGATCATGCTCAGCTTTGCAAACTACGTACGTGAAAAAAAACCTCTCTCTCTAGACTTTTTTTTTTTGGTCTCGGAATGCGCGTGTGTGGTGGGTGGCTAATGCCCATGGCATATTTTTTTTAGGCATCTGCAATCGACGTGTGGTCCGTTGGCTGCATCTTGGCCGAGCTACTGGCCGGAAAGCCGATCTTTAAAGGGAGAGAGTGAGTGCGATTTCCCTCACTTATGACGTCTATCTGTCGTGCTGATGGCCTTATCCCCATTTGGTTGGCTGTAGCTATGTCGATCAACTGAACCAGATCTTGCACTATCTTGGGACGCCCTCCGAGGACACCCTCCGCCGCGTTGGCTCACCAAGGGTACGTCGTCTCCCACCGAAAGTCGCTGTAGCGCTTTCCCGCTTTTTTTCTTTTTGCTCAAGCTACTAATTACTAGGCGCAAGACTACATTCGTTCGCTGCCCATCAGGCCCCGTGTGCCGTTCTCGCAATTGTTCCCGCACGCAAACCCGCTCGCGCTCGATCTGCTCTCCAAGATGCTCAACTTTGATCCCGCGAAACGCATCACCTGCGACCAGGCGCTGGAGCACCCATATTTCGCCGTCTGGCACGACCCGACGGACGAGCCCATCTGCCCGAATGTATGTGACCGATCCAGTTTCCACATCACCCGTCGTGTGATTAAATAGCGTGACCAACTACTCGTCGGCAGAAATTCGACTTTTTCTTCGAAGAAGAGGACTCGATCGAAGGCATGAAGAAGCTCATCGTCGAGGAAGTGAACCTCTTCCGAGCAGAGGTCCGTGCCGCGGCACGGTCTAGCCAGAATAGGCAGTGCGTTTTCCGATTTCGCGGCAACGCAACTCTCTTTTCGGTTTACTGCCTGCTTACTTTTTTTGCGCGGATATTTTAGGTTGTCTATCCCAACGCGCGACGATATCGCCGCTTCCCCGATTCGCGAGGATGCGCCGGCAGACGGAATTACCTCCAGCTATTACAATGGTCAGACGCCACAGCAGGGCGGCGCCCGTCGTCCTCCCAGCCCGGTTATCGATGACCCCAGCGCGGAACTCGAGCGGGAGTTGGCCGGGACGCACATCGGACGTCAGTAAATTGGGGGGAAGAATCAAGGATCGACATACGGAACCTGAGAATAAGATAGAGGGAGAGGAGGTTGCCATCATGATGTACGTTGGTGAACGGAGCTCTTGGCTGACTGGACTGCTTTCTCGGATTGTGTGTATGGCCGGGTGTGGAGCAGTTGATTCTTGATCTGTATTTTGTGCGTCGCACCCAGCATGGTGCGTGTATGTAATCGAGTAAAAGAGATAAATGTACGTTTTCGCCCCTCTTTTAGATTACACGGTGGTTGCCGTAAAGAGAGTGTGCCAAATGTGTGCCTGGATGTGGGGTAGGCACTACAGCTGAGCTTCCCGACCGGCCACTACAAGGCCCTTACGGTGGCCTAGGTCTAGGTAACCTCTCGCGATACCTAACCCACGGACTGTATTCGAGCCGTGAGGCTGCTCGTATTGTATCATATTCAGCTCATTTCACCTTACTCTTACGACGCCTAACGACCTGACCTTACAATATCTTTCTTGACTTGCACACGTCTCTGAGCTCCCAATTCTCGCATTCCAATCACTCATGTCGGAAAATGCGACTTGCTTTTCGCCAAAGGCACCCCAGAAGGGGCCTCCACTGTTTCAGCACGGCAATGTTGTATTTCAGGGTGCGTCGTCGTCCTATCCGGCTTATCTCTGTCGCACGCCGAGGGCTTACCGCTCCCATCGCAGCGCATGATGTGGGATGGGTTGTATCTGGAATCTTTACCATCATAGCTATTGTCACTTCCTTCTGGCTCATCAACAAGCATCTCCATTGGTATACTAATGTGCGTCCTCCGTCCCTGCGCCCCGTACCGTCTGTCTATTCAGAGTCTGACATTGCCTCCGTATTCGCTTAGAAACGAGAGCAGCGCTGTATGTTGTTGTCACACTGTCTGCGTTGCCCCGACTACCTGATCACGACGGTTGCACGTAGATGTCATCCGCCTGCTCCTCATGGTTCCCATCTACGCCTCCATCAGCCTCGCGTCGTACCTCTTCTGGGTCCGGTCTCTCTTCTTCATCCCCGGAAACTGCTGGTCCGCTGACGGCGTAGTCTTAGGATAACGCCACGCCCTTGCTTCTCATCCGCGACGCATACGAGGCCATCCTCCTCACGGCCTTCTTTTACCTCCTGCTCACGTATTTATCCCCGGACCCCGAAGTGCAGAAAGTCATCTTTCGGAAGCGGGGCCTATCGAGGGAGGCAGACGCAGAGCTCAGGCGGCGCGGGCTGCCTCGGAAGAAGTGGGTTTTCCCGCTCGGTCTGGTCAGATGGAAACCACAGGTGGGCGACTCCCATCGTTGGACTCCGAGTCCCTTGTGCCCCGTAACGAATGCGCCGTTTTTAGGATGGCTTGTTCTTTTTGCAACTCATGAAGTGGGGTGTACTTCAGTATTGTGTCGTCCGACCTACGTTGCGTCGTACCCTGCTTTTTTTTTAAATACACCGCTGATCTTTCTGGGGCCAGGACTACACTTGTCGCTGTCATTTTGAATCACATTGGCCTGTATTGCGAACAGTCTTGGTCTCCCGCCTGGGGTCATATCTATGTATGTGGTGCTCACTCTCAGGATTTCCCCTCTTGTATGAAAGATCGTCCGGCAGATCTCGACAATCGTATCAATCAGCGTCACAATAGCTATGTATTGCCTTGTTCAGCTGTATCTTTGCGTGGCAAAGGAGTTGGCTCCGCACCGTCCTGTTCTGAAATTACTCTCCGTCAAGGCTGTCGGTGCGTTCGGTTCGCCGTATCCGTGACGCCCTGACCGAACGAACCCGACACCATCTTGGCAGTATTCCTGACCTTCTGGCAATCTACATTTCTATCCTTGCTAACCATGTTGCGAGTGGTCAAAGACGTATGATTTACCTTTGGGCCCGAGTCGCAGTAATAGTTTCTGATAATCTGTTGCAGACTCCCTATATGACTGCCGGAGAGATCAACATCGGCTGGGGTGCCATCCTTGAGACATTTGAGATGAGGTCAGCGGGAACTGATCGATTTTATCGTGACGTACTTCGCTCGATACTGAAACCACTGCAGCCTCTTTGCTTTCCTGCACATCAAGGCATTCAGCTACAAGCCATATCTCCAGACTAGCAATACTAGGCGGACGCCGCGTCTCCGTTCCTTTGCTCATGCAATGGATTTCCGCGAGACCTTTCGCGAGCTACTTGCCGGCTTGGTGTACATGTGGCATCGCATCCGTGGTGCAGAGACTGACCCACTGGCACGCCGCGTTGCTGTGCTCGAAACTGGGTTTGATAAGAGCCGTGCGCGGATGTGGCGTGAGCATCGCAAAGAGGTAAAGAGGCGTGACTTGGCAGTTGAGGTCGAGATGAACGGCGAGAGGCAGTGGCTAGGAGATGATTACGGTTATGACCTTTCGCGAAGGGAGAGAAGCGAGGCGTTGGGCGGGCAGCTCGAAAAGGAGTTGGGGAAGAGGGGGTATGCCAGTGTACGTCCGGGTGAGTGCAAGGCTTTGGACGTCCTTCCGTTAACCAAAACCTGACGGCTATCGCTGTAGATCCGGAGTTAGGATACGTCGAGGCAAATCCCGGCCAGAACTACACGCACGAGCGCAGACAACGATCTCTGTGGCGTGGTGCGTATGAGCGCGTCTCCCAAAAGAACCCAGATCGTGAGGAGCCCCATGCGTTGCCGTCGTCATCGAAACGCAAGTCACGCCGCTACCAGAACGCCGAACAGCGGGTACGTGTATACGACGATCAACCACCCCCGTCGCTCTTGAGAACGTATCGCGACCATCGAAAGACCAACCAGGTACCACCGTCTGGTGCACAGGCCCCTCAATTTCCCGGGAATTCAACGTCTCCGGACCTGGGCTTGCCTGTACAGGACCGATATCCTGTCGTACCCACGCAGAAGACTGTTGTCCGCGCCGATACTGTCCTCTACCGACTTTTCTCAAACCCGCCGCTTCGTTCCGACGGGGGCTACAGCTCACGGTCTGGCGATGCCTCTGCCGTCAGTCCCTCATCTCAATCGCACAGGACCCACCTTCTTTTCAATGCCGCACCCGATGTGTTGCCGCAGAGTGTAGATGCCGGGCGGTCTGTCGAGGTCACGGCTTGGCGTCCGTCATCTCCGGTTACGGCTACAGAGCATGCGCAGGAGCTGCAAGTTGAACCGACCGCTCACCCCGTCCCCGTCTCCCAGCCGCCAGTGCAACAACAGCAGGATGGACTGGATCAAGCCGATGCCGGGTTGCCGCTTTCGTCCCCCCCTGAGGGCAACCACATGTCGTTTCCCCGTCACGAATCGGTGCTGTACCAAGGTACCGCCCCTGCACCGATGGTGACGCCGACGCCGGATCCTCTTCTTGATCCTGATCGAGAACCCATTCAAACACCTTCACGCTCAGAAGACCAGTCGCGACACACTGGTCCAAGCTGGCACGAGCCCCAAGGCCCATCGCCAGCCCCCCATCGTCCGCCTAGATCGCGCGCATACGAAGCTGCTTTCTCCTCCAAGGAAGATATACCCTCCTCGCGCAGCCGGGCAGCTGTACGACGAGTGGAGGTGGCGAGACCGACGCATACATTTACCCCCCAGCCGTCACGTCAGCTTCGCTCGAATGGTGCACGTCGAACATCTGTGCCGGTGAGCAGCGGAAGGTCTTCATTGCCTCCACGACGCTCTATCCCACCGTCGAATTACATGCTTTCTCGTCTGCCAGATGCGCGTTCTCCACCCTCCTCGCCCCGCGCAGATCAGATCCTTTCGCGACTTCAACACCCATGACGAACTTTATGACTTTTACGATCCTGGAGATGAACCTCACGATATTTTACGAATTTTGCCTGTGAGCTTAGGATACAGTAACTTAGCAAATATATATACTTGATTAGTCAGCACATTCACCAAATTTTGGATTTTGCAGAGCTCAGCTCAGTCTAGCTATCCTCATCGCTTGCTGATGGGCCTTTCGGGTAGGAAAGTCAAGCAACGCATTGGCAATGACCCGCGTAACCTCTCATGGGCCGATGGTAAGTCGTTCCCCTCTCTTCCCAACAAATTTCATCTGTCACTCATCCTATCCTATCGCCAAACAGATGCAGGCCGCTTCGGGCAGGCCTACCTTGAAAAATTCGGATGGGACTCATCCAAAGGACTCGGAATGTCGGGAGAAGGGCGCACGAGCGCGCTCAAGGCGACGCAAAAGTTGGACATGCTCGGTATCGGCATGCAACACCAGAAGGACCCCAACGGCATCGCGTGGAGGCAGAACCGCGACTTTGAGAACCTGTTGCGAAGGCTGAACGACGAGGTGGCGACGGAGACCTCGGGGCCGTTCCATAAAGCGCGCGAGGCGGGAGGAGAGGAGGAAGAGGCGGTGGTTGTGGCAGCCTCAGTGGACGACGCGAACGGCGAAGGTGCGACGAAAAAGAAGAAAAAGGGGAAGGGGAAGAAGCGCAAGGCTCTGGAGGAGGAGGAGGAGGAGGAGGGCACTCTGGAGCCGGAAGGGCTGGACGACAAAAAGCAGTGCAAGAAACGAAGAAGAAAGTTAAGAGATGGCGATGATGGCGACGCAGTCGACGCTGTGCAACAACACGTAGCCCCCGCCCCCGACGAAACCGATGCATCCGAGTCTCGATCCGCACCATCGCCGACGGCGGCTGCGGCTACTCCCACGGCTGCGCCTGCCCCCGTCCTCCGTGCACCGTACGTTCAACAACACGATTCGGTCGTTTTCTCGTTCTGTATTGACGATGTGAACTACCCTGTTCTGTTCGCTTGGCAGGCCACGCACGCATCGCGCCCGAATCATCGCGGCCAAGCGCATGGCCGCCTCCAACTCGACCGCGCTCGCCGAGATCCTCGGCATTCCGTCGTCCTGTACTTCGTCCTCGTCCTCGACTCCCTCCGCCTTCACCACTACCACCTCTCCGTCCCCGACCCCAGCCACAACCACGGAAGAAGCGCAGGATCCGTTGCAAAAGCTGACGACGGCCACACAGTCGGTCAGCGATTACTTCAAGGCGAAACTCGGTGCAAAGGCGGCGCAGCAGCCTCGGCCGAATTTGGCTCCCAGCGTTGCTGCTGCTGCTGCTCTGGACGACGATGACCGCCCACTTCGTGCTGGTTTGGGAACGTCGCGGTCGGTGCCGACCGAGACTTCGTCGGACGAGCAAAAGCGTGGGGGGATCGGCGTGGCGTCGAAGTTCGCGGCTATGTTCGCGCTAGGCCGCCAGGCCACACCCGACACTGGGGAGGGGAACGTGGCCAGCGTTGACATTGACGTGACGCGTGATGCTGACGGGGACGAGGACGACCGCGAGAAGAGCGAGAAGAAGCGTGCAAAGGAGGAGAGACGAAAGGCGAAAGAAGAGCGGAGATGGAAGAGGGCAGAGGCTAGGAGCGGGATGGCCACTGGCTCGTTAGACGGTGAGGTCGCGGACGTGCCCGTTGGCGAGATGGTGGACGGGGGCGCTAAAAGGAAAAAACACCATGAGCTCGGGGCCTCGGAGAGTCATATAGAGGGTGCCCCGAGTGGAAGTGGGATGGAGGATATACCAACCAAAAAGCGGAAGAAGCGGGATAAGGATCGGAAAAAATCCAAGAAGGACCGCGATCCTAAAGAATAAGCACACACGACGATACCCTTTTCACGCTTCCATTGTAGTTTGGTAGATATTGGCATTATAATTCATCGCTCTGCTTTACACATTATTTACAACTGCGTGAACTAAGGAGGGATAGACCAGTCGGAAATTCTAAACATCGCCCCAGTCCCACGAGCTCAGAGCATCGACCAAGTCTCCCAAGAATTTCTTTCCCATGGATGCTCCTCGGGGCGTCTCAAAAACGTGTTGAATACAAGACCAGTCCTTGGCTATACAGCGAATTGAGAATAAGGAGGGAGACGCAGAGAAGGCAGTCACCTTGCCAGTCCCTCTTCTCTACTTCCGGTGGGATGACTGTGGACAGCGAAGAGGTGTAAACAATGCCGTACGTAGGCAGAAGCTTCGCAAGGAGTCGGTCATGCATGTATACTGACACGATAAACTTAGCACGAACGGGCGGCCCCATCCCCCCACTTTCCGGATAAACCTTGCGCGTTGTAATATGCACTCCATGGATTGTCCCTCACCTCTGCTTCAGCAAGTAATCGTACCAAAAGACGTCGAGGATCATTCTCAGAGGAGAAAACAGAGACGGAGCCGGGAGCACACGAGATGGGCAGATACCAGCTCCCATACCATAGAACGGGTTTTTTCCCTAGGATGGCGCGGTGGCCGACGTGCTCGCGTAGTTTAATCAGAGTCGAGAGCAGAGAGGGCAAGAAGGTGCTGACGGTAGAGTGCAGCGCGGCGCCCAACAGCAGTTTCTGAGCGCGGGATCCCGTCGTGACATGATCATGGTGGCCAAGACGAAAGAGAACGTCGGCGAAGAGCTCGGAGAGAGGCTCCGCGTGCTGCTTCTCGAGGTGGCCGAGCGTGGAGAGCCAGGACCAGTCGCGCGCAGAGGCGTTGTTGTAGCTCCAGGCGGGGGCAGAAAGCGGGGCGCGGTTGAGGACGAGGACGTCGGCTTTGGACGACGCGTGGCGCACCCAGCGCGAGTCGACGACGCGCACGCCAGTACGAGGGTCGATGATGGACGGCGGCAGAGTCAACCGCGGGTCTCCCCGAGTCATCGGAGATGGATTCAGATTGGTGGAATGCACGAAGCGCATCAGGCTGGTGTTTGTCGAGAGGACGTCGGCAGGAGCTAGCGGTCCAGAGCCGGGTGATCGAGATGATAGCGGATGGCAGAGAGGGTGGTAGGGACAGGAGGAAGGTCCGGGACATGACGCACGCGCTGTCGGTTCTGGCCTTGGGGGGTGCAAGGCTGTGAGGAGAAAATAATGCAGTTGGTACAGAGTCTCGCGCGGGCCGACCAAAAGCACGGTCTTCCCCCGCAAAATCTGGCAAAGCTGTGGTGCTGCCCTCGCGGCGTCCAAAATTGCGGCAGGACTAGCCGGTAGCAGAGGCGACGTAGCATCACGGAAAATTTTGGAGTATTGCGTGGGAGAGCCGGGATCCCCGTGATTCTGCTTCTGCCCGAAGGATGATGATGATAGCGATAAACGGAGAGCCTCGTCCAAGAGGGCGTCGACAAAGTGAAGGGCGTCGGTGTCGGCATGGAAGACCGCGCCGCGGTCGGAGGGGCGGTAAAAGGCGAAGAAGAGCAGAAGAAAAAGGAACGAGTGAATGAGATAACAAAACTTGTGGTGGCGGAGGCGCATCCCGGAAAGAGGATATCGTGGCGGTGGATGAGCGCTGAGCGCTGAACAGCTGATTGGACTTGAGGAACCGCAGGCGCAACAAGCTACGTATTTTGGCTCTGGGCAAACACAGCAAGTCTGGGCATTGCCCACTTTGAGCTATTCATAGTAATCAAGTTCAGAGGTCCTTGGCGATAATTTGGGGTCCTACTGCGCTGCGCCGAGACTGCACAGGCCTGCTGCGCCGGTTCAAAGTTATTGTACCTCGGCCGCGGTACTGTAGCAAACCTTGGCACTCGGCACAGAATGTAGAACAGCCTATAGCCGTTGATCGGTGACCTAATTTCACCAACCATATCAACAGCTCATCTCCACGGAAGGGCACACACCCCTACACCTACTTAAGAGACCCTCCGCCACCGGCTGTGACCACGAGTTATCCTCCCTGTTTCATCCCTCACCCCTTCCCTCCGAGTCTTCCCTCCCACCAAGACACTACCCGCAAGGCGTATCATGCCCGCCCGCCACTTCTTGTGCTGTTTACCCCTGCGCCTTGGCGCCCTGCTCATCTCCGTCTTCCAATGTGCTGCAAGCGGCCTGATAGCGGCCGCTAGCTGGTATGCCCTTTCAAGCATGCGTACGTCACGCACGATCTCGTTCCTTTCTTCCTGGTCTTAACAGCAGCCCTTTCCCTGAATAGGTGGCCACCTTCCAGGCAAGCTGAAAGCGCTCATCATCGCCAATGGAGTATATCACACCGTGCTCGCACTCGCAGCCTTTGTCGGGTGAGCGTGATATACCAGCCCGAAGCCCGGGCCTAGAAATTCTGACTCCGCCCATTCATAGGTTTATCGGGACGCTCGGGCGCAAGGCTAGATTACTCTCGACCTACTCTTTTTATCTCTCTTGGTCCATCATAGTGCAGATTCTCGTCGATGCCGCCTACCTTTGGGCCTTCTTCTCCACATCCCGCGAAACCCTTATCCAGCGCTGTATCGACGGCTCAACTGACAAGGAAGTCCAAGATATATGCAATCACTCATTCGACACTGGAAGGTGGACCCTCGTCGCCGGCATAGCCATCGGATTGTTGATCCAAATTTGTGAGTTCCCCTCCTTTTCAGGGAAAATACAGTTTCGCGTCAGTCTCGCTAACGGGAACTGCATCCTAGGGGCTGCATACATCGTCTCCTCTTACGCGCAAAAATTGAATGACGAGAATTGGAGATACCGTCCGGGTGTCGTTCCGATAATCGGCGGCGGTGGCCCGAGATACGCGAACTTGAAGCCGGATGACCGCGATGAAACCCACTTTCCCCTTGCTGGCGGCACCTCATACCCCTACAGCGATTCGCATAACTCGTTCGGGCGCAATCAAGCTATCCCACCCGTACATTATAACAAATCGGCCGTATAACATCATATTGAAGAAACGCGCCTGTTGTTCGTCGGTTATATACATGGCCTTTGTATTTTCATGGGAAGAAAACGGACATTAACATATTGTTTTCTGTGTTGTCGGTGTTTACAATGACAGGGGGTACATTTTTCAGTAATTAAGCGACTCTGATAGTGCATTCGCGTTGAGGTAAACATCGCGAGGGTCTCGAGAGAGGGGTCCTTCAATGAGGTTGACCAAATACTTGACCACACCCCGAGGAATGAGATCTAAACGAGGTGCACAACCCTACGCCAGCCCAGCGTGAAGAGCCACTATAGGGGGGAAGAGCCAGAGTCAGCCCATCAATGAAGATGGCGTCACTGGCAGCCATCGGAACCCCTCCGAGTCTTGTGACGAATCGATCTTTGGGCAGGTCGGGTATAGTATTTCCCGTAGGCGTTACGGTCTGCGCAAGTTCCGTGTCGTGTCCAAGACGAGGCATAGCATGGCGTATAACATAACAATCAATGGGGATCGAACGAGTCATCTATGGTGTCTATTTCTTCTCTGCTTCAAACCGGCGTGACCATTCCCATGCTCAGGCATCCCAGCGAATTCTCTTCGCATACTCGCGGATTCGCGAGACGTAGTTGTCGCGAATTTCTCCACCCGCACCGGTCGCGACTTTGAGAATGATCTCGTTCAGTGCGTTGGACCCAAGGATGTCGACGTGGTCACTGGTGTTGGCGCCGCCCCGGGGCAGTGTGACCTCTGGCCGATGAGGTAGCTGTCATCCGTTTAAGAGTCGTTCAACGAAAAGGTAAGTCGCCGCTCGCACTCGTACCTCTACTGTGGTGATCTTGATCCCAGCGGGGTTCCACCGTTTCCGCTTCCAACCCTCGACGCACATAGCCCCCAAACTCAGGAGAGATACTGTCCCGTCCCCTTCTCCCAACTTGACGCCATTTCGAACCTGAGTCGACGTGTGAATAATGGCCGGCCAAAGTCTTCAACACCTTGGCGGACAAACCTTGGGACTCGTGCCTTCGTTCGTATAGTCGCTATCGATCCAGCTGCGCGAGAATGGCATGTGTCGTGGCGAGTCAAGGTCCTGTCCAGAACAAGTGTTGTCCTTCGTGCATACTTCAAGGTCCACAAGAGTGTCGTCGTCTCCTTGCTCGTAAAGTTCCGTGGTGTACCTGTTGACATGGATAGTCAATGCCAACGCAAGGAAGCGAGTCGCAAAGAGCTGATGCCCGTGCCCACCAGTATGACCTCTGGGTTAAATATACCTGTTAGAGCGTGGTGCTTTACAGTCGACCAGGTGCTTACCTCCGTTTCCTTCCCATGACCGTAGACACAGTAAAATTGTAGTGACGGTGCAGCAGGTAGTCTGAAAACCACATAGTTGGTGGCAATCCATGTTTCGAGACAACGGCACGGCATAATACCTTATCTCTAGGGGATTGGTCCATTTAGTGTGGTCCATGTCATTGCGTTTGAGCGCCTCTTCGTCACGCTCAATACCATAAGAGTAGTTGGTAGCAATCATTTTCTGAGGCATGTGAATATTAGGGATGCGGAGGTAAGGCCCGGACCCACTCTAAAGGTCAAAGGCGTATGCCCTAGGATCCAAGCCCCCGCCTCATCAGCAGTCAGGTTCCTTGATACAGGCGCTGTGTTCCGCTTCGGAACCTGTGCTTTTGCAGCCTGGGCTTGTCCTTGCATGAAAGGCGGTGTCTCGGTATCTTTATCATCCAGAGGTATTGGAGCAGCCCGGCGAAAAGCGATGAGCTCCCCATGTGTATGATGGCCGTCTTCCTCATCATCCGGTGCAAACGTGGCATCACCCCATACCGCATTACCTCCTTTGACCCACATACTCGCACCGCCTGCCCAGCTGCGGAAAAGCGATTGACGTTCCTTTTTTGAAAAGAATCTCTCGAGCACTAACGAATCCAGGTCAAGGGGCCAAGCAGAGCGACAAGGTGAAAAAGTATTCCAGACCATATGCGCCGGCAGGATTCAGATCTACCGTGTCTTTCATCTCCCCTGATAACAATGCAGCCATAGCCTTGGTCTTGAATTCGGACTCGATTAAACTATCTGCTGTCAAATAGACGCAAAACACTCACTACGCCCTGGAGCGTGCGCAGTTGAGTGGACACACGCTCAGGCCGATAGCGAAAAACCTACGAGGTGTGTGCCTGCAACGGAGATAATTGCCTGTATATGGTTCTGAAAGCGAGCGTCAAAGCCTCTTCCTCCATAAAGATGGGGTCGTATTTACTTCCACCCAATCTGGACCTCCCTGGCCATGCGCGGGGGATTCTACCCATTTCATACTGCGTAGCGTGAGGGACCAGCACATGGCTGTGGGCTATCAAAAGGCTTACAAGTACTACTCAACAGTCAGTTTCTCCATGTCAGCACTAAGAGAGGTGAGGATGGAATCGCACCAAAAGGACCTAATTTAGCAACATTTACTTCAGTCTTCGACCAAATACTTCCAACCACGTACAGTACTACCCATCGAATGTGCTGCGATGACGCATTTTCTCTTTTGCCTCTTTCTACAAAACCATGGCATACGTCAGTCGCCAGGGCATTAAAGATAGATGGATATTCGCTACTTGAAGCCTTCGATGGTAGTTTTGAGTCTTGAGAAATATCCATCACGCTGTTCGAGATTGTACATGGATAAGCGCCAGTCATAAGGCGCTAAGACCAGATTATCCGTGTCATAGTTAACTACGGCGAGATTCTCGATGACTTTCGACCTGTCAATATGGCGGGCATTTAATGCTCCAGGCAATACAACGGATCACGGTTCGACTTGCCAAATCCAAAATCCTTGGATGAAGCTGCTGGCCGCGTCAAAGCCTTCGGAAGCTCTGACCTTCACTCCTTTGGGATCGAGACCGGTCACGGGGTCCAAAAGGAGCATTGACATCCACTTTTCGCGGTTAAAGGTAACTTGAGAGATCATGGGGAAGCCACCCCACACTTTTTGGCGGAAGAACTGGCGATACTCTGGAGACGTTGACCAGGACTCGAGGCTCTGGCCGTGATGCGTTCGTTAGCTCGGGAACCTAGGCTCGAGACCGGTAAACGAACGTACCGTCGAGATCACCCCCGGAATCAGAACCACGGGGTAGGTCGCCTCCAAACCTCTCGCCTTGATCTCGTCCCCAACTTGGAACTCCCGCCCGTCCGTGTTCAACTTCCAGGGTTCGGGGATGGTGCTGATCAACCTCTTCCACTCGGCTTGTACGCGCGAAAGGTCGATCTGAGGGAGCGACAGCGAGATGTCGTAGTCTTCCAGAAAGACCGCAACGTGCGCGGGAATGTCGGGCAGACTGGAGGGCTCTACGAACACGAGTCCTAAAACGAGACCCACTTGGCGTGATGCAGGTTAATTAGCCGCGGAACGATGAATCTGGGTTCGGGGGTGCCCACGTAGAATGCCGAACGGAAACAAGAAGCGGGTCCTTGCATAGAAGCGGCGTCCGTCCTGCAGCAACTGGTGCAAAGTGTCAAAGCGTTTATATTCCGAGTCGCCACGACGCACCCGAGCTTTCTTCGAGCGTGAGGGCGTGTTGTTGGCCTCTTCTGAAGCCTGGCTTTGCGTGTCTGTTCCGCTCTGGTCATCGCTCTGTGTATGAGTCGACGCCTTCGCCTTGGTCCGGTGTATCATTCTGTCCCTCCAGCGACTTGGCAAGATGGAGTACTAACAGTGTGCACGCGACTGGGCGAGGGCCGCGAGGCACCCCGGCCCGACTCCGGTTTCAGAGATAAGATGCAAATCACGTGTCCGACAAACATATCATATTCCAAAGAAAATGCATGCGCAATCATAATATAATTCACTTGGCCTGGATGTAACGTACATGGGTGCTAAAATATAATGGGCCTAAACCGTAAGGATGATGGTGGACCAGTGATGAGCGTAATCGACCTGAGAGATACTGTGGAGTGTAGGGGAGTCAATGATATGGATGCAGTGTCCTGTATACATGGTCCTGCCATTCGTGCTCGCGCACGGTCTGTCGAGCCAGGGGTGAGATTTGCATTCAGAGCATGGAAATAGGTGTCGCTTGCGCAGTCGTTGTTGACTCGATGGCGCCTCATGAAGTAGATGGGTGTTTCGTCAATCATGTTGGCGCTGCCACAACAACTCAGCCCACAAATGGTTGGGAGGGATTCGGCCAATCAATGCACGGAGCACTTCAAGCCTACGGGATGGTGTTTGAAAAGTCATTGTGGACCAAGGACAGATAGCTCACCATCTCTCTTTCTCCTCATCCGTATCGGTGAAAAAGAGTATTTCCAGGTTTCGTTGGAAACGGAGACGGAATGAACGCTCTACTCCGTAAAGACCTTCGTACTCCTCGAAATCGCTTAGAGGTGCTTGTGCCGAGGAAGGACCGAGAACCCGGTCTAGCGGGTCAGGTATATCTTCGACTGCAATTGCTTTTCGCAGATCGATGGTGACAGTAGCTCTCTTGGTGACATCGTTGAACGCAACTAAATTTGCGCCAATAACGCGGAATTGCCTCCTGCGCCACGTCTAGACGTCACGATTAGCTCACGCTGGACAAAGGGATGCATCAATATCGACGCACCGAGCAATCACCACCGCTTTGCGTCAGGGTTCCCTCGAAATACGTCATCTTGTGCCAATGGACGTGGCGTAAGCCCCGGTGACACTCTTCCAAACTCTGGGGTAGCTGATTTGACGGAATTCCAGGCAGCGAGGGGAGTCTGAAGAACTGCAACACAAGTTCGCCAATCTCTATGGGGACAACTTTTGACCCGCTCTCCAAACGTTGGCCAATCAGAGGGTAACTGGTCTCGAAAAGACGAGTATCGCAGTGCTCGGCAATGTCTTTGAATGATACGAAAGCGCGGGCTAGAGTGCCATCTGGTTTGAGATACCTGGCAAGGTTTTCCTCGAGCACCGCAGGGACTACTGGCGCGGCCTGATTCGCTCGCGCAGGCTTCTTCGGAGAGGAAGAGAAAAAGCTCCGCATCCCACCCTTGGAAGCGGGGGCAGGCGTCGGAGGAGGTGCAGGAGCGTTGGATTTAAACTGGGCCACAATGTGTGGGTCCCGCCGAA
>QLOZ01001098.1:0-18251 GCA_003314065.1 Lactarius sp. MG50
AGTATGACGAACTCACAAGTGACATAGAACCTC
The DNA here is from genome assembly GCA_003314065.1 of Lactarius sp. MG50. Lineage (NCBI taxonomy): Eukaryota > Fungi > Basidiomycota > Agaricomycetes > Russulales > Russulaceae > Lactarius > Lactarius sp. MG50. The sequence continues at coordinate 34 of QLOZ01001098.1, forward strand.
ATACAAGGCTCGTGAGTTCAATGCGTCTCCTGTCTCGCTTACAATGCGGATATACGAGTATGACGAACTCACAAGTGACATAGAACCTCATACAAGGCTCGTGAGTTCAACAGCATCTCCTGTCTTGCTTACGATATGGATATACAAATACGATGAATTCATGCTTGGCCAATAAGGTTATTTCAACTCGTGAGATGGATATCATTGATATGCGGATTTCTGGGTTGGGGATCGCTCAGGAGGCATTGTAACTCTCATGAAATCCTACGATCTCACATCAACCTTATATTGCGCACAATCACTCATACTGCCGCATGAGGCCTCATCAGAACTTTATTTTTTTAGTGATGTGGGGGTGGTCGGGTTTATGCGTGTATGACGGTTTCCCATCTCCAAATTTCATCTATCTTTGTGCAACTCATCCTGGCTCCCATCTCGCCTGCGGTTTAGCGCAGGCACCCGTCTCCTCCAAAAATCGAAGCAGCGCTTGGACACACTCCGGGTTGGCGAAGAGCTGAGGGAGCGTTCGGGGGCGGCCGTAGTCTGTAAGGTACTTATGGCGCGCAGTGGTGTGGAGGGGGCATTCTAGGAGCACATGCTCTACTGTTTGGACAGGTGTGCCGCAAGGGCACGCCACTTGCTCTGGTGTGTGGAGGGGGTAGAATCTTTGGGTGTAGTCCCCTGTAAAGGCATGGCCTGTAATGAAGCGGTAGAATGTGGAGAGTGTAAGCCTTGAGAACTTAACTGTGTCCTGAGGGGGTTTGTCGTGTTTCGTGCGAGGGGGGGCCCCGCCCCGGGGTTCCGCAATTAGGGTGGGGGCCAGGTGCTGGGTTTGGAGTGTGTGGTGGGTTTTCCCGTCTGGGGGTTCGAGTAAGGCAGTTCGGTACACCAGTGAGGTGCGCGGGGCGAGGTGCCACCGCTCAGTCCACGTTTGGATGGCCGCCGCCTTGGCTGTTTTCTTTTGGCTTTGGATTGTTTGCGGCTCAACTAGCGAGGCGAGGTCCGCTGTGCAGATGGCTTCGAGTGCCAGCTGTCTGGTCCTCCAGAAGCCGACGAATTGTATTTTTTTTGGCAGCCACTGTATTCTGACATCAACATTGGTGTGTCTGGTGAGGAGCTCACCCAGTCTGTTGAGGTGTACTAGCGACACTGCTTGTTCGCTGTGTGTGGACGCGCTTAGTACCTTCTTTACAGCTGGGTCTGATGGGAGGAGGATGGCGATTGTTGTTTGGGTCTGTACTGGGTTGGTGTCCAGGAAGAGGGTGAGCGCATCAAGGCCGGGGCCAAGTGCGCGTATCATCGTGTCTGCCTCCGTTGTTGTCTCTCCGAAAGCTGTCTCAGCATGCCCTCGCTCTCTTCCCTCATGGTAGAGGACTGCGGAGGTGGCGCTTAGCTGTTTGCCGTCCTCTCGGTTCCGGTTTGAGAAGACGGCGTTGCAGAAAACGTTGATTGTGTAGCCCTCCCGGCAGGACTCCGTGATGGCTTCTGTGGTTAGGGCGTAGTCCCAGTCTTTCTGTTTGGGTATTAGTTGTACTCGCCCGTTCCATGACAGGGCTCCTATTGGGGTGTTTGGGAAGGGGATGATGCGTGGGCCGTTCGCTGGGACCCTTGCGGCAAGGGCCCGTAGCGTTGTGGTCATGCTGCTTCTGTTTGGGGTGGGGAGCGGGAGGTGACATCGGGAAAAACCTACTTTGTTAATCGTGGTTAGCGAGCAGATAATTTGATTAATTTAGCCGAGATTATTCAAATTAACTCGATTATTCAGATTAACTTACCCCCCCATAATTTAGCGTCAAATTAACACGGTTAAGAGATAATTTGGTGATAATCAGGCATTAATCACACATTAATCTCGTCTGAGATCCCAACCATCACATGTATTTGGTAGCTATTATGATAACTAGAGTACCGCTAATGTAGACATATGGAACAACTGACACTTGTCGCAGTCAGGTGGGGGACCCATAGTGAAAGTGAGCAATGTGTGGGCGCAGGTATCTGCTGTTGGGGTGGTTGTAACCCCTGTCGAGTGAGCGGTGGTGTGTCTGTACTGGCACCACTGAAATGTGAGTGCGAGTGTGGGGGAGCAGAGCAATAGAGAGGAGGGGTGTGTGCAGTGTAGGGGGGTAGGTGCCTGTAGGAATGGTACCACTGCAGGCAGTGTTAGCCGGGGCAGCAGAAGACCTAGCACGGACGAATTGGGATGAGGGTTCAAGACCTGTGGGGCCGTGTTGCCAATGTGGATCCATGGTGGCTCCTGCACCTCCTGCTGTGGGTGTTGCCCATGTGAGTTGAGTAGGGTTGAAAGTCCAAGGGGTGGTTCGTCCAGTTTCTGGATGGCATGGAATAGCACGGCGCAAAGTTGTTAGCCTTCTAGTGATGAATTTTCGAGAGAGGGGAGGATATGTTTGAATACACACCATCATGTTCTCCTTTCCACTGCCACTCGCAGCCGTCTCATACTGTGCTGAGAGGAGTGTCAGGTTCCACGTGAGGGTGACCCACTGCTCATCCCTGGACATTTGCATCTGCATCCACAGCAGGTATACATACTGATTGTGGGGGCCTTTGGACGAGTAAGAGAATAGATAATGTCTGCACATGTACGTGAGTAGGACTGGGTGTGTGGGGGGATTTGAAGATGGTGACGGCTCAAGCACACCATCTCCAACCACGAGCATAGGGACAAATAAGCGTTCTGCTACAGGCACAGACATGCTCAAGTAGAATAAAGTGCCAAGGATAGGTTTATGTATGAGTGGATGGTCGTGCTTACATGGGGTCGGAGAGCAGGAATGCAGGCGTTTGCACATTGTAGCAGAATTGGCAATGGGAATGGGAACTCGTGGTCCAGAGGAAAATGCCTACTTAGTTTGATCGATAGTGGCGATGCAACTGCAGTTAATTGCCTATATTCCCTGAGACGTTTGATGACTTGAGAGGGTACAAGTTCAATAGTACTGTACAGTACAGTACAGCGCAACTGAGGACGGAGACAAGTGAAAAAAAAAAGACGTGTCAGTCAGTCAGCAAACATGATTGGTAATCCGATTTGTATATCCGCTCACTCCGTTTCAAACCACGCCCCTTCTTACTAGTCGCGTTACAAGTCGTGCTACAAGTCGTGAGTTACAAGCGTCATCCCTGGCAGATAGGGCTATACCTGAGATTTTTGACGGCACATTTCTCCAGTGCCCTACAACATTCTCAGCAGCACCTGATCCCATCAACAAAGCGTCCCAAGTCACAAGATCGATGCGCAACAGGCGCCGCCAGGCCCAGTATCATACCCCTGGACTCCATTTGTCGCAGTATGCATTTGTTCCCACGATTTGGCCCAGTTGCTCCTCGGAAATGGACTCCCTTTGCAGTGCTGGAACAGTGTAGATCATTCTATATTCACAGACAGGGATACACTTGCATAGCCACTCTTCATATCGTACATATTTGGTTATGGATAATATTATCTACTAGTAGTACATTGGCAAATTATCTGACGCGTTAGCGAATTATATGCATTAATGACGCGTTAACGAGCCTAGCGAATTATCTGATCCCTTAGCGAATTATCTGACGCCTAGGAATCTGACACATTGCAAATTATATGCTTAGCGACGTGTAAGCGATGTGTTTGACACGTTAGCGAATATAAATGACGCATTAACGAGTGTTAGCGAGCTCTCAGCCCTATTATCTCGCTTAATATTAAATTAACTGCTCGCTAACCACGATTAACAAAGTAGGTTTTTCCCGATGCATGCCCGTGCTCTGTTGCATACTACCTCTACGTGGTGTGTCCAGTTGAGGCGCGCGTCAAAGAAAAAACCCAGGCGTCAAAGAAAAAACCCAGGCTCACGGTAGATCATGATAGGGGACTTGAACTGAACCACTAGTCGTCCGACGGACTCCGACCCCACTGCTCATGCTCAGCTTGACATACGCGTGCACTCAAAATTCAGGTTCTCTCCATGCGAATAACCCATGTCTCGGATTTTGTCGTAGAGCCAAACGAATGCCCGTCATACGTGATTAACTTGAGACGAACAATCTCCCACCCAGGTTTCCTGGACTCAAATCCGATGGGGATGCGGAGTGCTTTTGGACTCCGCCTTTTTTTGTGGCATTAGATTTGTTCTTAGTTTCTTCTTGCTACACACTTTTGGGGATGGTGTAAACGACAGAAAAATAGGTGGATAAGGAGAAGGGCTAGCGCGCGAAGCATCTTATCGGGGGCGCTTGGCGTGTGGCCAAATTTTCGGCTGTTCGCAGGTCATGAATCCTGTGCGGATGTCATGTCGTGATTGTACTCCGAGACATACCCTCTCGCCCCGGATTCCCGCATGATTCCTTGTAGTACCATGATGGGCACCTTCGTCGGACACAGGACCGTGAGAAATGCGAAATCTACGTCTTGACACCGAATAACATCCCCATCCACGTGAGGACGACCGCCTCCTCGAGTACGTGCTCATCTGCGGAACTCCATCGCACCACACTCACACTGTCACCCATTCCTGCAGCATAGCCACTCTGATTCTGGCTCGCTTGGTATTCTGCATGCCGAGCGGCGAGTGCCGACATCTTGCGTGGGTCGTTGTGCCTCAAGGAGAGGATAAACGCTGTGCACGAGGAGCGCAGCGTGCAGCGTTATGAGGTGGTCATTTAACTTCGTGTAGGTCTGATTCGAGCGAGGGGCCTAGCAGGATAGTCGATGGTGTTATCATCGTTCGCAGGTGCGCTCGTACGTCGGCAAGTATCGTGGTGGTACGCTCCAGGGCGGCAGCTGTTATACCAAAGATACATTTGGAGTTAGGTAGAAGATAGACGCATAATTTGTGAATGAACCGAGTGAGATAGTCGGTGATCGGACTTGGTGGCTTGACAAGCTGGTCGTATGTTATTCCAGGGTCGATCACGCAGACTCGGGTCAACGCCTTGCCGTCCTGTGTCAGGCGCTGAAGAAAGTTATTGTTACAGTATTAGTATCTCGGGTATTATGTACGCGATGCGACGTACTCACCATTCGAGTCAATCGCGTAGATTGTTTGACCCCCCGACACTACACCGATCGCCACCTGATGGCTCTTTCCACCCATCGGGCTGCTTGAAAATGTCCGTAAGATGGGAAGGAACAGGGTAGTCGTTCTCAATCATCTGCTCTACTGTCAGAAGGTATTGTGCCGGGTCTTTGTTCCCTGCACGCTCCGCTGTCAGGTGAGGGTCATCAACAACCAAGAAACTGGACGGACCAGCTATACGCTCTTGCAAGCGCCATTCTTCTCCTCACCGCTGACAAGAGCTTGGAAGGATGTGTTGAGCACGGAATACATACTGTTCGCATCACCGGGGGCACGGGTAGGACATGCATGGGAAAAGGTCCGCGAGATGAAGGGGACACCGCCGATGAGTGTTGCGGCCTCCCCTGAGCGCGGGTCGACGGAGAGAGGAAGATCAGGAGGTGCAGACGTGCGAGGCAGAGGAGGGTCCTGTGGAAACAGGAAGGCGATGGGAAGGTTTGGATTCTCGGTGGCGGAAGTGGGGAGAGGGGGAAGAGAAAGCACAGTAGACGTGAGGCCTGGGAAAAGGAGGACAACAAGTTTTGGTTACTTTGCGGATTCTGGGTAGAGATTGCGAGTCAGGAGGGCTGATCGCTCACCTGTACTCTAATCCAGCTCGGTGGTGGGGCATCAGCTATGACATGAGGGACAAGATATCCTGATAATAATAAGTAGGTAAACGAAAGGAGGAACAGGATGAAAGCGTACGTTGATGCCAACAGCGTCTCGGCGTTTGATAATCTCAGAATTGGGGTACAAGAATCGTGGAGGGTTTGCCTGGGTGACGTAAGCACAGTAATGTCTTGTCTAGTTGTTGATGGCATAAGAGACACACGTCGAGGTTATATATATCACGATGTCCCCAAATGACGGATCTCACTATACTACATGCACTGAGCACTTTTTCTTCCCCCGAGCCAACGAGGCTGGTCTTCGTTTCACCTTCAACCGTCGGTCGTCGGCACCGCTCACATGCCCTTCTACTCCAATGGTCACTCTCAAAATGACCGATCCATGTCACGATCCCCTTCCTGTTAGAGTCCAGGACATGGATCATCTTTCACTCCCTCGCCGTACCTTCAGATCGAAAGAATCACTGAGAGAAATGTCTCCTAGACCCCTCTCCGCACCTTCGGGGCCTCCTTCTGGCAGAACCAGGACTATCGACTCACCTGTCCGTTCATCTCCTCGTTAAAAAAACGCCAGACACTGTGTCTGGCCTTCATAGCTCCACTACCTGTTCGCCCTCCAACTACCTTATGTATGCGTATCTTCCCTAGCCCGAAATCCGGTTAACGTATCCCACAATCCGTCCCAAGCCATTTTGGAGGAATACAAGCCTCTCAGCTGTTACTGGGACATCCTACGTATCTTCGCCGTTCAACGTTCATCGCGGCTGGGCTACCTTTCGACAAACCCATTGCAGATCTGTAGGCATTAGGTGTTGAGTCACGCATAGGGACTGTCGTTCTGCTCCCGGACTCCATCCCTTGATTTCCTTCCGCTATGACCAACGAACGTGCGAACCCCGTGCTCGAACTCACGGAGTTGCGGCCTATCAGCAGGCCTAACGTGAATTTCGGCCGTAGTGCTCGCGGTGTCTACTACGCCTTCGAGACGTCTGACGGGAACATTCGCACCCTCTCCCTTCCGGACTATGACGAAGACACTTCCGCGATCCGGAACTGCCAGCCCGTATTTCGGTTTCGGGAAATGAAGTACGCGAAAATGTGCCACTCCCTGTTCCAACTCCTGTCCCGACTTGGACTTCGACGAGCATCAACTAGTGGCATCAATAGCACCTCTGCCATTCACAACTTCATCAGGGGGACGACACTCAGCGCCACTCCAAGCCCATCCCCAGCAGTTACCGTAACCTCCGTTTCTGCTCTGCTACCTGAAGAGTCCGCAACTTCACAGTCAAAACTTCATGCCGCAAAGAATTTCAATGCCACTTTACTATACCTCATCCCAGTTTTTATAGCTGTTGGCCTTGCTCTCGGAGTCTCTCTGGACTTCTAGGCTATCGATGGTATTCGTGGCGGCTGGCCCGTAAGGGCAGTGGCGACAAAGTCAGAATGCTGAGAACATGCAAGAGGCGTCGCTAGCTACCGCTGGCAGCCCGAGCAAGTATAGACGCTATGGCGCCCCTCAGAGAAAGAGATCATGGCTAACGACGGTTGCGAGGGCTAGCTCACGTCGCAGCAGTATGTGAAGTTCTATCCCCCCTTCGCGCGAGAGTACCACTCGCGCCACTGCGCCTTCCCTTTTACGTCCTCCTTCTGACAGCCCCACCCGCTCTCGCTCCCGAGGGAGCGCTGTCTCACCAACGTCATTCTCAGATGAGGAGAATGTTTCCTACGAACCCAGTCGGTATAGATCTATCCATCGCGGTATCCTTGAGCGCCTGCAACGGGGTTCTGACCGGAGTACTTCTGGGGTGTCACGGGATCCGTCACGGCGCACTACACAGACGTATATAAGCACGGCTAGTGCGTACTCGGGAACTCATTCAGGCGATTCCCGCGCTCCTAGCACGCTCTAGTGCGCAATACCGATACGGGATGGGTACCCGGAAGTGGTTTTCGTATAGTCGAGGAAATTATTTCGAATCCCCCATATCTTTCCACAACTGCCAACTCATCTGCCTCCGGTCTTCCCATGCAGACGAGTGCATGGGACAGCGGCGATGCGCTGCGCCAGGCGGTCGACACACGCCCGGGTGAGCGCTGGCTTGCATGGACACGAAGCTGGGCTTCGAGCCCTCCATCTGCCAGCGAAGACCGGTTCACGGTGGTCCCCTCGCGGCGAACCACGCAGGAGAAGAAGGACGTCGAGGTGCTCTTGCGCAGCCCTCCACAAGTCACGTCAAGCCCACTGCAATCGACGCTGACTTTCAGTCCCCCGCCGGGAGGGCCCGCCCGACCAGCCTCGAACAAGACACGGCACCCTCAGGCGCGAGCGCTCACGAGACCCGCACCTGCGACACGTGCGACACGCGGGACTTCGGACGCAAGCAGCATCGTGCAGGGGAGTGGACACGGTACTGCAGCGATGCGGTATGCGGCGCGGCATACGGCTCTCACGCGCGTGGAGGAGATCCTCGCGCACAGCTATAGCTCGCGCGATATGGCGCCGAGCAGTCCGAACGCGTTTGGGGCTGCCCGGCGTCGCTGGAGGACATTGCTTGGGCTGCTGGAATTGAGCAACGTTTGGCGGCTGCGATCTCTGCCGATAGAGCTGGCCTGTGAGTACGAAAATGACTTTACGTCGAAGGCGGATGGTCTGGCATGCTTCAGTTGGGGTTGTGCGTTACTCCCGATTCACAACTACTATTCGTCCTTGCTTTGTGCAAAAAAAATACGTGGTCCCTTTAAACATCCGAGCTGAGCACCGACGCATGGCTCTTCGGCTCCTGGTCCTGATTTTACCTATTTGTTTTTCTCTTATTCTTGTCTTTTTTTTTTTGCGTCGCACGTGCCCCTGCATGTCGTCGATTGCATTGGTCAGACCTAAGATCACACTACACAGCATGCAAACCAGAGTATTAGGTTCACAAAAAACTGAGGAAACATGGTGAAGTGTTATTCAAGGTTGACATCTGTGGAAATTTACGAAATGAAATTTGCAATTTGTTTTTAGTGGCTTGCAGCTTAGAATTTGCACTCAAACTCTAAGAATCTGGTCGCCCGGGCAGTGCCTTGGAACAAGAAAACCGTGTGTAGGGTAAAAGTTCGCCCAGGCATTCTTTCGTTGCACCCCGCACAGCTCAAGAGGACGGACTCTTCTATTAAGTTTCGCGGGAAAAATAAACTATGGGAATTCTTTAACACTTTCAGTTACAGGGTTTCCCTCGAGTGTTCCAATTTTAAACTCAGCTTTGTATGTGGTGTTCCTAATATCATGCATGATATTAATTCACCCCGTGAAATGTCATTCAAATTGCAGCCACTGGCAACTGTCTCCCACTCTATTTTCTCTCTGGATGTGCAGTTCGATGGCTCTTAACATAGCGGCAGAAGGACCATCCGACGCACCACCGCTCTCTGAATATGTTGCGGTCAACTCTAACGCTTATCGAAACCGGGCTCTTGTGCTAATCAGCCGTTGCGGATATTGCTCTGCGGTGTCAGAGCCACGCAGTGCCCTCCAAGATACCGAGTTGATGAGGTGATTACTCTGAGTTGTATGTGTGTCTGTCTTCCCCTGATGGTGTTTTCAAGAGTTCTGGGGATCTGCGATGATGCGCTGCGTTGCGCTGCCCACGCGGGGGAGAATGTGACTGACGAAGCGGACAAACACTTCGAATTGGCTGTTCAGGCATTGGACAGATACGAAAAGATACTGGTTCGCAGGTAACTGAACATTCTAGTGACGCCTAAATCTTTATTACTAACCCCATTGAAATAGTGGCAGGGGTATCACGATTCAGGGTGTTAGATGGATCGCAGAGCGCATCACTCAGGAGGAAAGGTTGCGTTTGGCTGTAAGGCTTGCACACAAGACTTCCTTTTCCGATTCACACTGATACTGCCTCCCAGGGATCCGAAAACAGGTGGCCAGGATCGAGGATACCCGTCAACTTTATACGGTTCGACACACTCCCTGACCCGAAACCTACTCTCATACGACGTAAGTACCGATCGACGAATCTCGCGGTTCGTTATCTCATTCGCATTCTAGAGATGCTCGATCCCGCTTGGAGTATTTCTGAAGCCCTCTGGAACTTTAGTTGCCTAGAGGACAATAGACGAATCACACTACAACAAAACCCCTGCTTCTACTCAAAACTGCCCATATCTCCCGATACATATGGGGGCAGATTCGAAGCGTGCCCGATTGAGAGCTTTAAGGGCGTTAATCGCGACTCGGTCATCTATGTTCTAGTCGACGGCCCGAGCCGTGTGTTCCTTGAAACTGAACAAGGAACGCGCATTTTCGGTACTGTCTTCTTGCCAAAGGACATTATGATCTTTAAAGGTTTATGCGATGTTTCTTCCTTCCTCTGCCTCCTTTCTGATGTCCTGCCAGACACTCTCGGGGTACTCAGGGGAGAAACAATCTTTGGAGAGTCTATCCGAGGCACACCTCACGTCTGGTACAACACGAAAACGCCATTGTATTACGCTTCCGGCGCTCGGTCAAGTTATCGTACCCTGCTACCCATTGTGACAGCAGCGCTTAATGGCAAGCCGGTAGTAGGGGGGTTATTTAGAAGCCGGAAGGATCCAGTTTCTCACATAATGAATTCCTACAATATCGACCTACACATCTCCACGGTCCATGAAACTTCCGACTTTATAGAGAACGAGGTACATTGCACATGCTCCGCAAAGTCTCGTACCTAACTTTGGCATAGGTCCTGCCTCCCTTTCCACCAACATCTGAGCAACCAACATACAGGGTCACGGCGCTGTATGCACCTCTGATCAATATGCTCAATAATGACGTCCTACTTGAGATATTCAATCATGATCGGTTGGACAATGAAGAGGATTGGAACGCCCGATTTAGGTGGTGCAAGCTCTCCCACGTCTGTCGAAGATGGCGGTACCTAATATATGGGTCATCGTCCTACCTGAAAATGCTTCTTCTTCTGACCAACGGCGACCCTATAACCGACATGCTGGCCAATTTACCGCCCCTACCGCTCGTCATCGATCATTGGAATTGGAGTGCAACTATAACTGTCGAAGAGAGAGGAATACTTCTCGCACTCCAGCAGTATGATCGCATCCGTCGCGTCGTTCTTCAGGCACCGTCTCCGAGTTTGCATAGGTTACTTGTCACTATGGACAAACCTTTCGTGGGACTGGAACATCTCTCTCTCTTATCCACAACCGAGGAAGAAACAAGACTGGCGCTTCCTAACACGTTTCTGGCACCAAATCTCCGCCATCTCACATTATTTGGCGTCGGTCTTCCCACAGGAATGCCATTACTCGTTTCTACTGTCGCCCTCGTCACACTGACACTGACCAACATCCAACCCTCTGGCTATTTCCCCCCTGATTGTTTGGTCACACATCTTCAATTCCTTCACCAGCTTGAGGAACTGTCGATCGGATTCTCCGCCCCCATCCCCCGTCCCAGCGCTGAAAGTGAACTGTTGCGCGTACCAATAATGCGGGTGACGCTTCCTGCGCTCAAGCGTCTCATATTCCGAGGTGTGGGTGCTTATTTGGAGAACCTTATCGCTCGAATCAGTGCCTCCTTTCTCGAGGGATTAAGTATCACATTATTTAATCAGCTCGTCTATACTCTCCCGCACCTCTCCGATTTTACCGCTTCAACACAAGGACTCAGATCTCCCGTCGGCAAAGTGATTTTCAGCAAGGACACTATCAGTATAGCCATTGGCCTTGGCGAGCAACCTGGCGATGAAAATTTCAGCCTCAATATCAGTTGCAAGGAATTCGACTGGCAAATAGATTCCGCGGCGCAAGTCTGTGGCGCATTGATGCCAGTGCTCTCTATTGTTGAGGAGCTCGCATTTGGCTTTGATGAGCACCGGATGCCATCCGAGTGGCAAAATAATGCAGTTGATAACGTAGTGTGGCATGAACTTCTTTTGCCATTTGTCGGCGTGAGAAAGCTTCGTGTCGATGGAACACTTGCCCTCGAACTGTCCTCGGCTCTGGATGCGGATGACGCAGGGTTGTTTCCGGAGTTGCTACCTGAGCTGCAAGAGATTGAGGCGCAGCTGGAAGGCGAACATACTAATAATGCGTTTTCCAGATTCGTCAAGGCTCGTCAGCTCGCAGGTCGCCCTGTACGCCCTCCGGCCTCGCTGGTGCCGTACGCACTTCCGACAGCGGCATCTCAACTAGTCGGAGACGAGTCGCCGCCCACAGAACCATCACAGCTAGTTGAAGACGAGTCGCCACCCACAGAACCATCACAGCTAGTTGGAGACGAGTTGCCACCCACAGAACCATCACCTCTAATCCCAGATCGGCCACCTTCGGCGTCACGCCCGCTCCGTGTACAACGGAACTGGTTTCGGAGAGTTGTGGTTGACCGTGTCCGGAGGCGGACTGGTAAAATTCCCTTCACACCCTGAGTATGGTGTCAACTTTATAGGCCCTGTCCCGGACCAGCAAGACATAGGTATATTCTTTCGGTTAGCTTTTTCGTTCCTTCAGCCTTGTTTCACGTAGCAGAGGTTATCCGGTTACTGTTAGTACTTCCTAGCACAGTTTGCAAGAGATGTATATCAGATGAGGTTGTTATGATGTAAGAAATGGTCCTTTGTAGGAAGATGGAAATGGAACGGATTTAAGCGTGTTCAGGGCTTGACGATACTTATGGATACCCCAAATGGTTCATTGTAGAGAGTGTTCAAAGTTACACAGTGACGGCTTACACCAGGGTGGACCTAGACCACTGGCCGCCACACTGATATCCACACATCAACCTGGGGTGCCCTTCCATCACGGTGTGACGAGAGAAAATTGAGTGCATATACTGTATTACACATTCGTGAGATACTGTAAATGGATTTTAATGCGGTGCAGTGCAGTATCTTACATAGCAAGTGCCAGTGGAACATAGCGAAAAGAGGAACTTACAGTAAACAGAAAATTCAATGATAAATAAGTACATGGCACAGCGTGAGGTTCAAAATAGCCCTGTAGACATCGACAAAACCATCTCTCAACGTAGGCCGGCTTTACTATTATATAACGCTCAAAATCCGGCCCAAGGCATGTCTCCTCTCTTTCGCCGAGCCCGCCCGCCTCGGAGCCCCAAACACCCCGAGCCGAACGAGCACAGACGGTGCCACGCATTGCAAGCATCTCTGGCGCGTTGAGGGGGCACAACACGCAGGTCAATGCCTGGAACGCAAGTACTTATAGTCAGTACGCATACACACCGCGCACCAAGCACCAGGAACACAGGCGGAGGCCACGGCAGTGACTGGGGATAGGTGTGAGGCTGATGGCTCGGACGACGCGGATGATATCTTGGGGTAGCGATGCCGCTGCGATCTGCCGTCTCCCAGGAGCTCGTCACATTTGGTGTTGCGGTATGTACATGCGTACGTGTCGGTTTATTATTATGATGGGTAGGCAGCCAGAGTGTCACCAACAGCAGCGGCCGCACAAGAGGTACCACGACGTCCGCAGGAACGCTACCACCACCGCCGTTATCGTGGCTTACGTCCGCCTCCGTTTGCCTCCATTGCCTCCATTGATGGGAGGTTCGGGCGAACGACATATAGCTACCCACAAAGCATGGTGGGCATTGGGTTGTGGACCTTGTGGTGACATCGCACGCAAGACATTTCATTTCTGCTGTATGAGGTGGACGGTGCGACGCCAGTATGCGTCATGGCCACACGGAACCCTTGGGCGCGGGTGACTGTGTCGGTTTTGGCGCAGGAGTAGTTGCACGTATGGTATGAGGAACGGCTGTGTGTCGGGGCACGGTGGCGACTATACGCTTGTAAATGTGCGGGAATGTCAGTCCTATCAAGGGCCTACGTGAGTTGTGGCCCGACATGCGGTGGCTGTGATGACGGTTCTTGCGATGAGATTGACGAATGCCAGCGCGCGGAGGTTGCGCGGGGTGTGGCGAGCCCACTCAATGACCCGAACGCGAGATAAGAGCCCGAGGGTGAGGCTTCGTAGCAGGCGCTAATCAGATCGCAGATGTTATTTTTTGGCTCAGCCTTACGCGGTCGGTCCTTCGTACTTTGAAGGGAACTGTAAGTCTCGATGGTTTGGCAGATGACTAGGGACAACAAGGCCGATCGACATATCATCCGGCTTTTTTTTTGTTCGTTAAACCCAACAACGGGCGACGGTCTACCCGTCACGCGTGTCACCCGATGTGGACGATTTGCATAAATGTCAACTCTAGCTCTAGCAGCAACTAGTTACGATGACGCGTAATATGGGGTTTTGCGTCGGCCTGGACCCTTTGTGTGGAAGAAGCCCTCTCCGGGGGATGATCGGATGAAAGGCGTTTACGATTGATGACGTCAGCATGCACACCGAAAGCCTCCGAGTCAGCATGCTCTAGTGACTAGCATTTGTGTGTCGTTTAACACCTTCCCCTAGTCCGCCTGAAGTTTATACCACCACTCAGCTGTTTCTGGGACATTTCATATGTTATCCCTTTATCACATTCGTTTATCGCTCGGGTCTGATCACATTGACTCATTGTCATTGAGTGTTGAGCTACTACTAATACTATCAACACACTCTCCCGATTCTCTTCCGCTAGGTTCAACAGACACCCTGTGGTTCCGAGTCATGCGCTTGAAGCCGCCGGTACGCGGCCTATCACCAGGCCGAACGTGAAATTCGGTCGTAGTGCGCCCCCATTAGGAAGTCCACGGGAATGTTCGTACGCTGTCCTTCCGGGACCGGGACCAAGTCCGTCCGAGAGTGTTGTATCTCAGGCCACGTGCCGCACATTTGTGCCACCTGCCAGTGAAAGCATCCTGGCAGCGTACAGCCAGGGATCCTTGCAGGACAATGTTTCCCACTCAACATCGCCGCCGACCACTTTTTGATCCAGTCTCATTTATCAATGACGTTGAGAATATTGGCAGTGCTTACCAAAACCAGGCTATGGCACTAATCAGTATTTGCCGGCACTTCTCCCGAGTCTCCACGCAGCGACCCGATCAAGCCATAGTGCTGAGGAAGTGATTACTCCAACTTATGTGCATGTTAATCTCACCCTGAAAGATTCAAGAGTTCTAGGGGTCTGCGATGACGCATTGCTCTTCGCTGCCAACGCGGGCCGGGGTGTGACTGGTGAAGCGGACCTACGTTTCGGATTGGCGGTTCAAGCATTGGACAGATATCAAGAGAGATTCATTAGCAGGTAAATGGACATCTTGGTGATACCTAAATACTCACTATTAACCCCGTCGAGAAAGTTTCACTAGCATAAGTAAAAGGATGGAAGCAGCAAAGCGTATGGACGAGCTGTCCACCCCGATGGAAAGTTCGCGTGTGGCTGTAAGCCTTGTCCACAAGACTTATTTTTTCACTTCATACTTATAATGTCCCCCAGAGATCCAAAGACGAAGGGCCAGGGTCGAGGATACTCGTCACGTTCGTAGTATTAGACAAACCTTGTCATTGGGACTCCAATGTCATACAACGTAAGTCTCAACGGACGAATCTCCTGTTTCATTATCTCATTCATGATCTAGAGATGCTCCGTCCGACTTGGGATGTTTCGGAAGCTCTCTGGAACTTCAACCGCTTGGAGTATGATAAACGTATTACACTACAGCAGAATCCTCACTTCTACACACAACACCCCATGCCGAGTGACGAACATGGAGGCGAATTCGAGGCATTCCCACTTGAACGTTTCCATATGAACACAAACAAGAATGAGACCGAGACTATCTACATTCTCGTAGATCAGCCTAGTCGTGTTTTTCTTGAAACTGAGCAAGAAACGCGCATTTTCGGTAATGTCCTCATAATGTGGGACGCTATGGTTTTTAAAGGCTTGTCTGAGTTTCTTCCTTACTTTGTCTCCATTCTGACATCTTATCAGATGCTCACGGTGTACTCCGCGGAGAAAAGATCATTGAAAAATCCATTGAAGGCACCCTTCAAGTTAACGTGTGGCATTGCAAGCAGCCCGTGGCACACCCTGCCAGATGTGTGCCGGAATATCATAGTGACCTATGGCCCATTACTACAGCATCATTGGCCGATCCCGCAGCGGGGAGGATCGTGGCATCTAAGAACTGGATACATCCGATTCGCCAAACATGGTGGCTCTTTGGCAATCTCGATGCACACATTTGTGCGATACAGGTGCCCCCTAGATTTACCCAGGGAGAGGTACGTTGTGCTGAGTCTAGCTTGCCCCACATTACCGACACTCCGACTTCTGCTCAGGTCTTATCTCCCTCACCACCAACATCTGAGCAACCGGGTTACAGCGTTCTGTACACAAGCATCAATATGCTCGATGACGATGTACTCCTTGAAATACTCAACCACTACCGTCTGAGTGATGAAGAGAATTGGAATCTCCAGATTAAGTGGTGCAAGCTCTCCCACGTTTGTCGAAGATGGCGGCACTTCATATACAATTCAACGTCCTTCCTGAATATGCATATCTTTTTAACGAACAGGACACCTACAATAGACCTGCTTGCCCATTTACCACCCCTTCCACTCGTCGTCGATTACAGGAACAGCATTGTTTCTGAAGAAGAGAGCATAATCCTCGCTCTGCAGCAGCGTGGTCGCATGCGCCACATTGTCCTTCAGGCTCCGTCTCAGAGCTTACACAAGTTACTTGTACCCATGGACGAACTTTTCGCAAGACTCGAACATCTCTCTGTCTTGTCCACAAGTGAGCAAGACACGAATCTAATACTCCCTAAGACGCTTCGAGCCCCAAATTTACGGCACCTCTCATTACTTGGTGTTGGTCTTCCAACAGGGCTGTCATTACTCACTTCCACCGTCTCCCTCGTCATCCTGTCACTCACACACACCCGAACTTCTGGTTACTTTCGCCCGGAGCATTTAGCGACGCACCTTCAACACCTTCCCCAACTAGAGGAGCTGTCGATCGGTTTCTCTATCCCCATACCCCGCCCCAATGTTGAGGGGGAACTGTTGCGTGGACCAATAACCCGTGCGATGGTTCCCTCCCTGAGGCGGCTTATATTCCAAGGCGTGGGCGCCTATTTGGATAGCCTTATCGCTCGGATCAGCGCCCCCCTTCTTGAGCGGCTGAGCATCACATTATTCAATCAGCTCGCTTTTACCCTCCCTCACCTGTCCCATTTTATCAGTACAACAGCAGGACTCAGACATCCCGTTGCGGATGTCTCTTTCAACCGGGAGGCTGTCTCGATATTCATCGGCCATCGTGAGCAAGTCGTTGATCGGGCTTTCAGCCTTGCTGTCAGTTGCAGAGAGTTCGACTGGCAGATAGACTCCGCAGCGCAGGTCTGCGGCGCGCTGATGCCGGCACTGTCTGTTATAGAAGATTTGACCCTTGACTTGGACCAGCACGTGATGCTGTCCGAGTGGCAGAATGCGGTCGACAGCGTGGTGTGGCGTGAGCTTCTTTTGCCGTTTAGAGGCGTGAGGAAGCTTCGAATCGGTCATGCACTTGCATTCGAGCTTTCTAGTGCTCTGGATCCGGACGATGCAGGGCTGATCCCGGAGCTGCTGCCCGATCTACGAGAGGTCGAGGTCCAGCTCGATGACGAGCACGCCAACAACGCGTTTTCAGCATTCATCGACGCCCGTCGACTGGCCGGTCGCCCTGTGCACCTGTCTGTCCCGCCAGTGCGGCACGGATCTCTAACAGAGTCATCTCAATCGATTCCAACCGAGTCCCCTCCTAAGTCACCCCCGACTCCTGTGCAAGGCAATTGGTTTCGAAGGATTGTGTTCAACAGTGTCTGGAATCGCTTAGGCTCCCGTAGTTAAACTCGCCTTCCATACTGTCCCAGGTTTCTCAGTCATGCACATATGCTATCAGCTAGTTCTTTCAGGCTTTCAACCATGGTTCACGTAGGTACAGGTCATCTGGTTATTGTTGCTTCCCAAGTCGTGAAGGCAGTTACAAGAGATCTACAGTAATTTACATGAAATTGCTGGACGTCCAAAATATTGTAGGACGATGGAAATGAAATGGAAGAGAGCGGGCTCCAGGCTTGGAGAGACCCCTTAGCATGGTTAAATAGAGGGATGGTGCTGTGACCATCAGGGGCGAGTCTGAGGCACGTTGAATCGGATGAGAACGAACGTTGTATGCGTCATGTAGTACTCGAGAAGATATTCCGGGGATAGATTGTCTTTGATGCTATGTAATGTTATATGACAAGGCTAGTGATAACTAATAACACGCCACAGTGCGAGGTTCCAACTAACGAATCATCCCAATAATAATACTTACACCATGATAGCACCTGAAGACTACATGGCTCAAGCTCTACATCTCCCCAAACACGCCGAGCCCGCCGCCTCGGCGTCGTGGACCAGGGGATTTCCCTGCACGCGTACGCGGTGCGCCAAGCGCGAGGAACGCCACCGCCTGCGGGGGCAGCAGTTGCGAAGCCGATGGCTGGAACAATGCAGATAACACCTGGTGGTTGGGATGCCGCCGCGGCCGACCCTCCTCATAAGGGCCTGTGACGCTCGCTCTCGGCAG
>QLOZ01001101.1:0-11799 GCA_003314065.1 Lactarius sp. MG50
ATTTACTGCTTTCAGGCTCTTGTTGGAACCATGGATGCTTCCGAATGGTTCGTCCCTCTTCATCTTCACTGGACACGCCAAGTATTCACTGCCGATGCTCCTCGCCATCAGAATGGGTAGCGATGGGCGGGGAGATCTGTGATAAGTGCTCAACTTGTATTTCCTCAGAGTTGTGAGCACTGGATCCCCGTCAAGCACTGATCCATGCGCTGATCTCTGTAGTGATTTCACAAAGGCTTATCCCGACACCGTGGATGAGAAGTTCGCGGAGCATTGGTACGGCCATACATGCTGTGCTCTTCCACAGAGTTGGTAACATCGTCTTGAGGTCGACCTGGTTCACTCAAGATGACGTAAACACCCTTAAAAAGGCTGGAATTAACACAGTTCGAGTTCCTGTACGCACATTAATATCCTTGTCCCCATCGGCCGGCTGACTGCTCCCTCAGCTCGGGTATTGGATCGTTGAGGATCTGGTCAATCGAGCTACAGAGAGCTACCCACGTGGTGGTATCAAGTTTCTGGTCTGTTTAGCAGGTCTTTGTATATGTAGGAACTGATGCTGGGCTTGTCAGTCAAGTGGTCTTAAGATGCTTCGCGACGCAAATGTAAAAGTTATCCTGGATCATCACGCGCTTCCTGGAGTCCAGTCGCCAGGTCAGATGTTCACTGGACGGTACGTCTTTCATCGAGTGCTCTAATGACAACACGGGAAAACCGATGTCGAATCTTAGCTGTACTGACGATGTTCAGTTCTATGTACGCACTTTCCATTCTGTTTACTGATCATATCGTCTCACCCCTGAGATAGACGGACTACAACTACGGTCGAGCACTCACTTGGACCGCTGTGATGACTGCCCTCTCACATCTCCATCCAAACTTCAAGAGCGTCTTCTCTATCGAGGCCGTAAATGAGCCGATAATGAATGCGACGCAAACACCGGGCTATGGTGACTGTAAGCACCTCTCACATGCATTGTCTGTCGGCAAAACCCACTCATGTCTTGTATTGGTCAGTCCAGAAGAATTTTGTGAAGACGGTGCGTGCGGTCGAGTTGCTTCTTGAGATACCGGTGGAAGGGTATTCGGCTCTGCAAGGCATATCCAGCGATGGGGACATGAGCACACGCCTTGCCAATGCGTGCACAACTGACAGCCCAGGGCTGTTTGGCCCAGAGTCTGCCGTGGTCAAGGCCCTGACAGAGGCTGTTTCCATCCTTCCCGGCATCATGCAAGACCTTGGATCGCCACTGGACTTTGGTTCATGCCAGGGACGCACGACACTCACCACAAAGCCCGTCTTTTCTCCTCCAGCTGCGCTAAAACTCTGACGGAGATACCGTTTTCAGCTTTATGGACATCCTCTGGCAGTACAATAACCCTTCGAACCCGGCAGATGCAGCCATCGGTCCTCAGACATACGACCATCACCTCTACTACAGGCTAGTCCTAATTTCTCTGTATGTTGCCTGAAGCCTGACTGACGTTGCGTCTTTCACCGTTATAGTTTTGGCGTACGTCGACGACACCCAACATCCCCAATATCTACTTAGCATTTATTTGACAGGGTATCGCCGATAACAATACGGAGGCATACTTGCGAGATATCTGCAGTGCGTCCACCAGACATGACCCCGTTTTCCCCTCTTCTCCTGATTACCCCTTTTTGTAGATCGTAACGATTTTCAGAGAGACACAACATTTGGGGTTTCGCCTGTCTGGGTTGGCGAATGGTCGCTCTCCACTCAGTTCGATGCGACGGAGGACTTTCTACGCAAGTGGGCGGACGCGCAGAAGCTCGCGTATAGTCAAGGTGCCGGATGGCTAGTACGTTGCTCTACTCCTTCCTTTCGCGGCATGATTTATTTAATATTGCACGTAGTTCTGGAATTTCAAAATCGAGAACACGAGCAGTCTTGCACGCCAATGGTACAGTTTGTCCTTGTTTTTGTATAGACAATACTCAACGGCAACTTATAGGTCGTACATAGAAGGACTCAAGCGCGGGTACCTCACTATGGACCCATCGCAGGTCAACGACCCCAATGTGTGCTGCAGTGCAGGAGTTCCCGCACCGGTGAGTTCGAAGAGAGAAAGATGAGTTTAGCAAAAGGCGAGGCCAGCCGCTGGGGTGAGAGCGAGCCGGCTACGTCGACAAGTAGGCTACCAGAGGGTTCTGTGAACGAGATCGACTTCTCGAAACGAAGATTTCAAGACCCATGACGGTGCTGTGGCTTGGTTCAACGTTGAGAGACTAGGCGAGGCGAAATCGATATGAGAAGACTTTAGGGAAGGTTCACACAAAAGTGGGAAGAGGGAGGATGGCTCCAAAACGAGAGCCAGCCTGCTAGGAGGCCTTTTGGAAGGTCTATATACGTGTGTGTACATCAACACGGTGCTTAACAATTTGATCTACCAGTCAGTAGGAGCGGTAAGGGTTAAGACGCATTCAGGATAAGAAGTGTATCAGTAAGGAGGCAGGGAGAACGGGTAGGCCAGGGAAAGTAGATCAAAACTTGGAATAGAGCGATATAAATGTGAAATGTGGTATGAGAGGGAGCGTCAGGTGAGAGCGTCTGATATAGGCCGCTTAGGAGCGAGTCCAAATGGGGCCTCATGTGGGAGGAGATTGGCGCGTTAACAGATTTGTCGAGAGGGCAGTGCAAGCAGATTGGATTGGCTCAGATTGGTATCGAGGGTGCCCAGAAGTGCTCGTTTCGAGCGCAACGGGCGTGTCCACCTTACAGTGGACCCAGACCTTCTTGATAAAGGCTCCAACTGACTGAGAGTGCGCGAGCATCTCGGGGTATAGTTTAACATACAACTAACGCGCACTTTAATTGTGTATACGGAAGATACCCGACGAGGAGGAAGCGTACCTCAGTGATCCCGAGTACGGCTGCGCGGAATTTGGAGGGAATGGAGGGCATAGGTTGGAGCATCTCAGTTCTAACCACGGCATGAGGGGAGGCCCAGCACCGCTACACCAGGGTTACATGCATTGGTCTGAATTCAGTTCAGGCGGATTCCATTCAATGAGGTACATGAAGTTGCCAAGTAGCTTGTCTTGGCAACAAAGAATATTTCATGGCCATCCTCAAATTCAGGAGCAAGATCCTGGCAAGTGAGATAATAGAACAATCTACGCGAGCAGTCGATCCGGGGAAGGAACAGCATAATATCGTTAGCTCGAAGGGCCTGAAGTAGTAGGGGAGAAATTTTGAGTGGATGAGTTTGATGATTGACCAGAACACGTCTGAGCACTCGGGAACGCCATGAACAGAAGATCGAATGGCAAGTTTCTAAAACGCCAAGGTTGATGTTAAAATAGCTGCTGCTGAAGGATTGCACGAGTTGCTGCCAGTAGGATGGGAATAATGAGTGACTTCCGAAGAAGGGGTAACGCACATCAATGAGATCGGGCCATCATTCAGGATTTCAGGAATGTCTAGGTCGGCTATCAGGGAGAGGGACTCGGTGATCTGTGCACGGAAATGGTAGTACAATAGTAGCTACAGAATAGCTACAGAAACACTATTCCCCTATCATCTTGTTTCTTTAGGCTTATCATTTGTGCCGGAAAGGGCGATCATCGCAGGGACAAGTTGAGGCTTGAGGGCCTCCTTGTCCGAGACAGAGATAGGGTATTCATTCTTGCAGAGTCAGAGCGGTGGGTCAAGAGGTGAGCTTGTTAGAAGTCACATACATCTTGTAACCATCTGTGGGTGAGTTCACGCCCTCCCTTGTGTAAGCAGAGGTTAAGCAATTTTGTCGGGACCGCCGAATCAAGCACAAAGTTGCTGTGGAAGAGCCTATGCACGAGAGCGGGAGCGGTACGGGCCAGATGAGGTGAATATATGCGCATGCTAAGTGAGCAGGGGACGCACTGGCACTCGACACGCTTCAGGGTCTTGTATCGGTGGGGGACACGACCATAGCAGACATTGTTACCCGCACAGACCTCTGGGGGCGGAGATCCACATCATGATGTGGCTAAGGTAGCAGAGAGGTTTTTTTTTTTTTGAAGTCAGCATTTATATCACGCAACGTGTAACTAAGACAAAGACACGGACCCGTGTACTACGAGATTGGGAGGGGCGGTGGAGGGCATGTGGAGAGGTATTTCAAACAGTGATCTCGACGTGTCTTGGAAGTGGGGGTGGCATTTTTAAACAGTTAAAGAGGGCGGGTTTTAAAACCTAGCGCCTCGCGTGGCTCGCCCACAGAATGGGGAATTAAGCGTCCAGCAAGCTCCCAGGTCTTCACCCTGGTTCCCACACCCACCTCGGTCGTGCGCATGCCTGCGTCTCCTTAAGAGATTTAAGCATGGCAGCACCTCCTTGGAGGGTGCCCAGTAGCTTGGGGAGGGAGTAATCGTGGTCTATGGAGTAGAGGGGCTCCCGCCGGGCTGCTGTGTGCAGCGGGCAGGAAGCAATGACGTGTTCTACGGTCTGGAGTGGTGCACCGCATGGGCAGCTCATGGGTTGTTCGGGCCAGAATCTAGCTGTGTAGGAGCCAATAAAGGCGTGCCCAGTAATGAGGCGGATTAATGTAGAGACAGTCGTTCGGTCACCTGTTTTGGCTCCCTTCATGACCGGCGGCAGTTTCCCAGATGGCGGGTGGGGGAGTGCTACGTATGTCTGAGAGCGGCGATCACTGTCCCGCCAGCGTTTGCCCCAGGTGTCAATTGTGTCAGACACCGCCCACTGTCGTTGGTAGCTGATGGAGAGTGGCTCGTGGTGGTCTGCAGGGAGGGGGTTAGCTGCGATGGTGTTTATGAGGTGGCGTGCGCGAACAAAGCCTACAAGGGCTCGGTCCTGCGGGGCCCACGATACAGAGATCCTAAGTTCCATGTTGAGCGAGAGCAGGTTATCAGTGATCTGTTTGAAAGAGAGGGAGAAACATTGGCCTGGGTGAGGGCCATAGTTAGAGATGGCGGTGATGGCAGACGGGTCGGAGCAGAGTAGGAGGATGCGAAGGGTGGGGCGTGTGGCGAGGAGGATTTGGGCTAGCAGCATCCCAGTTTCGAGGGCTGCAAGTTCCAGGTCGAAACCTGTCACTGTTGCGCCAAGTAGGCGCACCCGGGGGTCCTGGGAGAGGCGAGCTCCCCAGTCCCGGTGGCCCCTAGCAGAGAGGATTAGAGGATTACTCCTCAACGAAGTGGGCCGAGATCGGCTGTAGGACTCGGATGGACCGGCCCGAAAAATGCCCGAGTCGACGACCAAGCACTACCCTTCGCGCCCAGAATCCGCAAAGCATCCAAAACCTTGTTGTCCTCCTTTTCCCAGGCCTAACCTCTACTATACTTTGTCTTCCCCCTCTCCCCACCTCCGCCACCGAGAATCCAAACCTTCTCATCGCCATCCGCTTCCACCGGATCCTCCGCTGCCTAGCCGGTCTGCACCTCCTGACCTTCCTTCTTCCGTCGACCCGCGCTCAGAAGAGGCCGCAGCACTCTACGGCAGTGTCCCCTTCATCTCGCGGACCTTTTCCCATGCATGTCCTACCTGTGTCCCCGGTGATGCGAATCGTATGTACACTCCGTGCTCAACACATTCTCCCAAGCACCTGTGAGCAGTGAGGAGGAGAAGAGATGCTTGCAAGAGCGCATGGCTGGTCCGTATCTGTTATTCAGTTTCTTGTTTATTGGTGACCCCCACTTGACGGCGGAACGTGCGAGGAACAAAGATCCGACACCAATACGTTCTGACAGTAGAGCAGATGATTGAGAACGACTACCCTGTTATCTTGCAGACGTTTTCAAGGAGTCGAATGGGTGGATGGAGATACCTCAGGGGGCAACCGGTGTAGTGTCGGGGGCTCAAACAGTCTACGCGATTGACTGCGAAATGGTGAGTATGTCGCATCGCATACGTAATCCCTGATATACTGATAATGAGGACTTTCTTTAGTGCTTGACATATGACGGCAAGCGTTGGCCCGAATCTACGTGATCGACTTCACAAGAAACAAGGTCATATATGACGAGCTTGTGAAGCCACCAAGTTCGATAGCCGACTATCTCACCCGGTTCGTTCACAATTATACGTTTCTGTTCTGCTTAACCGCAAAACGTAGGTTCTCCGGCATGACAGTTGCCGCGCTGGAGCCTATTACCACGACACTTGCCAACGTACAAGCACACCTCGGCAAAATTATAATACCATCAACGGTCCTGCTAGGTCATTCGCTCGGATGAGACTGTAATGCGAGACATGCCGTTATGCTCGGAATGAGACGCTTCGGAGCGCCCGTGACACCTATCCGTTTCCCTTCTCCAGATGCATGCTAGGTCCCCACATCGCCGCTTTCTCTGACAAGCCAAATTCGTTCCCTACACTACCAACATTATTTCCCCTTCTTGTTTGTGCCTCAGTCGTAATATCATTGACACGCCCTGGTATATAAGCTACAGTAGAAGCCCCGCCGAAGTAAAGCTATACTGTATAGGACTCCCTCCTCGTTAAGCAAACGTGTCGGCGTGAATCCCTTTCCCTTTATCTCTCTCTCTTTTCTATCTGTGCTCCTGTCCCATTTCTCGAACTCACGCGTGCGTTAGTCGTACGCAGTTCAGAGACCTACGCGCGCTACAACTTGCGCACTCATAACGGATCGACACCGCGCTGATCTTCCACCACCCGCGCGAATGGTCACTCAAGCCAGGGCCAGCGTGACTCACACTCAAGTGGCTTGGCCGCACGATACAGGATCTTGGGCACGGCGGGCACGGCCCTGAGGAGGATGCACGCGCGTCCATCGATTTACTTAAGGCGAAGATTAAGAACGATGCGGTTGCCGCCCAGCCTCCTTTGCCTCTTGAGGGGCCGTCTCATAAGGAGGATGGCTTGACGGCTTATGGCATAGGTCCGGAGTATGGTGAGTTTAGGACGGATTACGAGCCGATCCTTGCTCGGATTGCACGCTCCCATTCGCGCCGTCACTTGATCCGAATGGCGAAGGATCCCGCACGGCGATCATCGACCACGGTAACCCCTGCGCATGGCACGGTACGTCGGCTTCGGCGCCCACCACGACGGTCCTGTGTACGAGCGACACGGAGGTGCTTGATGGGGTGGTTGGCGTGCTGGACGCGCATGAATTTGTGTTTGCACGGTTGATGAGGTCGATAGATGCCCTGGGGTGGGCGTGCGTATTCCCACTGAACCTTTATTACAACCAAGTGCTGGTCAATCGTCAGGGGTCATGCCCAAGGCAAGCGTGGATGGCCTTGGTTCAGGAAGTCCAGAAAACCCAAGTAGCGCCGCAGAGAAAGCGAATGACACCGATAACCTACACCCGCGGCTGGAACCCGACGACAAGGTCCTGTTCTCCAGAATCTCCACTGTCGCGAAGCTAAATGACCACCTCACAACGCTGCACGCCGCACTCCCCGCGTGCACGGCATTTATCTTTTTCTCTGCGCATAGGGAGATGTCCGCACTCGCCGCTCGGCGCGCAGAATACCAAGCGAACCAGAATCAGAGTGGCTCCGCTGCAGGAACGGGTAGCAGTGCGAGTGTGGTGCGATGGAGTTCCGCGGACTCGCGCGCGCTCGAGGAGGCGGACATCCGCACGCGGATAGGGGTGTTATTCGTTGGCTTCAAGATGTAGATCAGCCTATGTATCCCTCACGACGAAGACACCCATCATGGCACAATGACTCACGCGGGAATCCGGGGTGACTGGGCATGACTTAGAGTACAATGGATACAACATCGTATCTCATAAATGACTACTTCTTTGGTCGTCATTAGGTTATCAACAGAGACTTAGATGCTATTGCAGGTCTGCTAAGTGTCAACCAAGCGAATGATAGCTCAATCTCGTCCGTGGGATCTCTTTCTTGGTCGAGACATCCGGATAAGGTTTCATGAACTGTGAACAACGCTGAAAAATTGGCCGCGCACTAGGCCTTCTCCTCATCCACCTATTTGTCTGGTGTTTGTACCATCCCCAAAAGTGTGTACGCTGAGAAAAGGAAAGAAAAGCACTCCGCATCTCGATCGAATTTGTGTCCTCAGTCCTCGTGGGAGCCTGAGATCGCCGGTGGTGACCGTGGGAGATTGTTCGAGTTGAGCAGGCTTGCTGGTTCCATGCAGCACCTCTTGTTCTCAAATAGGCACAGCAGTCGTGCATGACGGGCCATTCATTTGGCTCTACGACAACTTGGGTGATGCAGCGGCGCCTCTTCTTCACATGTACTCGCTGGTGCGTGCTACGCTGAGCCAGAAGATGATCAACCTCCTTTCAATGGCAAAGAGAGATTAAATCTTGATATGTCATCTGGCCTGGCATGATCTTTTTTTTTTTTGGAATCTGCATTTATAACGTGCAACATGTATGTAATTACAAAGATGCATGCAGGGTGGCGATGCACCCCAGTTGATCAGAGAGGGGTATGGATAGGGTGTGACACAGGTAACCCCCAGGTGGGATTTCCTGAAACCACACCCACACCCATCAAAACTGCACCTGAATGGTTACAGGTGTGGTTAAACCATAAGCGTTCATGGTTTTTTTTTTAACCATGGTTTCATCGTGGTTTTTTGTGGTTTTATGGACCCACAGGTGAATAAGGCAATAATATTTAAAAAAACCATGGCCATAAGGGCACATGAGGAAACTACAACATAGGTATATGACCCCCCAGGCCTCCCCAACCACAAGTGTGTGATCTGCGAGCACGCAGGCAGCTGTGTGTGTGGCGTGCAGTGCAGCATGTGTGAGTCATGCGTCGTGCAGGTGTGCAGGTGTTGTGCAGGTGTTGTGTGGGTGTGCGGACGTCGTGTGGGTGTGTGGGCATCATGCAGGTGTCATGCGGGTGTGCGGACGTCGTGTGGGCATGCGGGCATCGTGCAGGCATCGTGCAGGTGTGTGGACGTTGTGTGGACGTTGTGCAGGTGTGTGGGCATTGTGTGGGCATTGTGGTGGATGTGTGGATGTCGTACGGGTGTCGTGCGGGTGTGCGGACGTTGTGCAGACATCATACGGGCGTGCAGGTGGTGTGCGATCTGCCAGCAGGTGGCGATCAGCATATGGGCGTGCGGGCGGTGTGTGATCTGCCAGCAGAGGGTGATCAGCAGGCACGCAGGCGTGTGAGCAGCCACATGATGGGAAGCAGTGCAACCCCTCTGACTCGCAGTTGAAGCAAGGGAGGGGGGGAGAGACCAAATATAATCTATTAAAACTAGTATCTATTTATTCTATTCTACTTGTTACATGCAGGCAATGTGCGTGCGGGTAGCCAATGTGTGTGTGTGCGGGAGATGTGGGGCGCATGTTACGATCTCCCTCGTGGACTGCCCGGCCCGAGTTTTCCCGTCATGAGTGAGACTGCTTACATACCATGCTTACCCCTGCTCCATGACCATCGGACTGCTTACTATATGAGCTTACCTGACTGCTGACTGATGACCTTGGCTCATGACTCATACCACCTGATCTGCGGATCAGGCCATTACTATACTTAGACTCTGACTCGCTCTGACTCGTTGTGGCACTATAATTAGTACAGAAGCTTCCTGGACATTCTACTACCTTTGTTATGACTCAGTAGTAGGTGACACGTGATTCCCTGTAGGACTCCTATATAAGGAGTCCACTTTACGCAGAGTCAAGCCCTAAGCTTGACTTCTCTTTACAATCGAGAGTTGCCTTTGCCTTTTCATCCCCTCTATCTTGCACTTGAGCTCTGCTATCTCAAGCACCCTGGCCTTTGCCATCTGCCCTTGTTGTCACTCAAGCCTCTAGCTTCCACTCTCACGCCCCTCTAAGTTGGCTGCAACGACTTAGCTCAGATTGCCTTAGTCACGTGCTCGTGACTCTGCAGTACTCCGAAGATCTAGCTTATCTTATCGTGTCTCCAAGACCACCACAAGCGTCTTGCACAGGATCCTGTGCTCGTAATCCCCGCACGTGATCATCTCAGAGGTCCCTCTTAGGCTTAGCCGCACAAGTCGTGCCAGAAGGCCCCTCAAGCCTTAACAGCACATGGGTGATGTGCCAGTGGAGTGCACAGGTGATGTAGGGTGCGCGAGGTGATATGGGGGCATCATTGTAACCTTGTGTTAGACACAAGGAGTGGGCTGTCATTGTCAAAGACTTGTTAGTATAACAAAAAAAAAAAGAAAAAAAAAGAAACCTATCTTGTGGTGGTTTGAAAACTTCTTGAAGTCCTTTTTGAGGGGACAGCGTTGGCGGCACTGCAGACAGAAACCCCCTTCCATCTCGTGTTTGGAGTGAGGGAGGGGGGTGGCAGTTGGAAAACCCCACACGTTTGTGTTTGAGGTGGGGATGGTGGCAGTGTGAGAGAAGATGCCGCATGACTGACTGATGTGCAGAACTGGTAAAAACAAACAAAAAAAACAAAAAAAAACAAAAAACAAAGAACAAAATAGCTGGTAGCAAAAACAAAAGCCATAGTAGTAAAAACCATAAGAACCCATAACCCACAGTTAAGGGTGTGGTTTTGCCTTGGGTGGGAAATCCCAAAACCACACCCGCACCCATGACAAACTGTGACCGAAAACTGCAGTGTCACCTGAACCCGTGTCATGCCTAGGTATGGACTGTTATATACATCTGGTGATGTGGAGTGAATGAGCGTGTGTAAGGTGTAGTTGTCAGGGCCTACAGTGCAGGAAGCACAGGAGCCGCACCTCTCGGGCCACTTTTTGAGAGCTCCGATGACATTTTTGTGACTTGTACATTACTATCATGTATCATCAGTTGAGGAGTTTCTGCCCTAAGTCATGCCCTCAAAATAGTTAGGCTCAATTTTAGACACTCGTCTGTGACAAATGCATTCGCTCTCATTTCAATCTCAGAACTTTCTTATTTTTAGTCATCAATGTCCATATAGAGTTCTTTTTTAAAAACTTTGCTTACTAATATGATTCATTTGAATATAACACCAAAAATATACTCATTTCCTTTCCCATCCCCTGAGCAGCTGGCATTACCCATTGTATTAGTAATGTACTAACTACACAATTGAAGATTATATAATACAACTACTGAAAAAAGAGTGATGGAACCCTGTACAGCAGGTGCGTTCCTGGTGGGCACAGCGGGGCCCAGGTGCACCAGAGGCGGGGGTGGGATTCACCACGTGCTAGAGCAGCGCACGTGTAGGGGGCCATGGAGCGGAAGGGGGGGGAGGAATAGCCTGCATCTTTGTGAGTGGAAGTGGAGGCAGCGCGTCTGGGGGCACAGAACAAAGGGCAGTGCACGAAGTGCACACTGGCCAGGTCATGGCGGAACCCCCAGGCATTGTGGGAGCACGTGTCAGGGGTTGCCACTGGTGTTGCGAGGCATGTGTCATCATTTGTAATGCCCTGATTAATAATACACTTCTAACTAAGGGCCCTAACTTGGAAGTCACACCAGAAGTCATAGATATATAGGCTTTATTGGCTAACTTTTGTAAGGCTATTTGGTGCAATGGTAAGTGGGGAAACTATTGGAGTAATTATGTGATCATGTGATGGAGTTGTGAGTTTGAATCCCAGTTTGACATTTTTATTGTTTGAGTATGTAAGCAACAAATGCTCCCGGCAATTACCTGTTGATTAGTAATTTTCCCTGGGCATGGGGAAAATTAACTACTATCTCTTAAGTAAGTGTTTGTGTTTGTGCTTTAGTAAGCAAAGTTTTTAAAAAAGAACTCTATATGGACATTGATGACTAAAAATAAGAAAGTTCTGAGATTGAAATGAGAGCAAACGTGTTCGTCATGGATGAGTGTCTAAAATTGAGCCTAACTATTTTGAGGGTGTGACTTAGGGCGGAAACTCC